>JAXIVJ010001127.1:0-67500 GCA_036785665.1 Chirona hameri
ATTATATATATATATATATATATATATACTAGTATATTATATATATATACTATATATATATATATATATATTTATGAACGGCCCGACCCGACCCGGCCCGTGGCGACGCTTTTGAGCTCATATCTCTGCAACCGAACGTCGATTGACAAGCGGACTTCTTTGCTGAGCAGTCTCATCTAACCTACCCTGTTTGAGACAAGTGCCGACTCATGTGGGTGACTACCACTGCGCGTGGCGCGTGCCGCGTGAGGGGCGTTGACAAGTATTTTCTCGCAATAACTCCGCAACGGCTGGGCAGATTATGTGCAAATTTCGTGTGTGGTTATGGACTCCTCAGCGCGCCACTTTCACACAAGTCAGGGGTGGGGTGACTGCACGTGCACACGTGCACATCCCTTTTCTATATCTCAGAAACGGCCGAGTCGATTGTGTTCAAATTTGGTGTGTGGTTAGGGACCTCTCATCCGCACAATTTCCCACAAGTCAGGGGTGGGTGCCTCTGCACGTGCGCAAGTGTACATCCATATTCTGTATCTCAGGAACGGCTGATCCGATTGTGTTCAAATTTGGTCTGTGGTTAGGGACCTATCAGCCGCCGCCTTTCCACAATTCAGGGGTGGGGTGGTTTTGCACGTGCGCACGTGTACACCCCTATTCTATATCTCTGGAACGGCTGAGCCGATTGTTTTCAAATTTGGTGTGTGCCTCTGCACATGCGCACATGCGCACCTTTTTTTGTATCTCAGAAACTACTTGTTCGATCGCGTTGAAATTTCCCATACATTTCCTTCGCGCTCGCTCGTTCATCGCCAACTACGGCGTCTTACTGGTCGTTGCTCGGTCTTTCACCATTAGCAGATATGAATATATGCTGTTGTTACAAAGTTTACACTTTTCATCGCACAATCTGTCTCTTTATTAATGTTGAAAGTTATAAGAACTGATCGACGACAGGAAACTAACAACCTGCACCGCCTGCGTCCTGGCTTCACACTGGGAGATTTGAACGAGCAAACTGTAACGCCGGAAATATAATGACGTCACAGAAGCGTGTGACTCCCTTTATGGCTGATTATCAACAAATCAGAGGGCAGTTAACCCGGCATTGACTGGGGTCTCAGTAGAACGCCATTGAATAGGGGGGGGGGCGAGAGGTGCGTTAAACGCCCCTGGTTATCTTCCAAACCAATAATCGCAGCGAGACGCGCAAGGACACGATCGAAGCTCTCAATGAGACGAATCCAAATGCATGCTAAACAATGTCAAAGTGAGGTCAAATGTCAGGTCACGGTCAGGTCAAAGGTAAAAATTGGCGTATTTGAGTTTGGGGCCATACTTTCATCCAAAACCTTCGATTGCGACCAGTTTCCCCAAAGTGCTGCTAAAGGTATGATGCATATCTTGCATGAGCTAAAGTGAGATTGTTGGCCAAGGTCAAGGTCAAGGTTAGGTCACAAAAGGTCACTATGCTCAAAATATCTATGAAAGTCATGCAACCCATGTTTTATGAGTTATTTTCCACGTATAATTCGATAGTGATAGTCATTATGAGCGAGCGCGAAGCGCTCGCTCGTCCTTCCGTGGTGTATGGGAAAATCTGATTATGAGCGAACCGACCTGGCCCGGCCAACCCGGAACGTGGCGACGCTTTTGAGAAGCTCATATCTCTGCAACCGCACGTCCGATTGACAAGCAGACTTCTTTGCTAAGCAGCCCCATCCAACCTACCCTGTTTGAGACAAGTGCCGACTCATGTGGGTGACTACCACATCGCGTGGCGCGTGCCGCGTGAGGGGTGTGTTGAAAAGTATTTTATCGCAATAACTCCGCAACTGCTGGGCAGATTATGTGCAAATTTCGTGTATGGTTAGGGACCCCTCAGCCCCCACGTTTACTCAGCTCAGGGGTGGGGTGACTCTGCACGTTCGCACGTGCACACCCCTATTATATATGAGCCGATTGTGTTCAAATTTGGTGGTGTGGTTAGGGACCTCTCATCCGCCAGTTTCCACAAGCCAGGTGTGGGTGTCACTGCACGTGCGCACGTGCACACCCCTATTCTGTATCTCAGGAACAGCTGAGCCGATTGTGTTCAAATTTGATGTGTGGTTAGGGACCTCTCAGCCGCCGCCTTCCACAAGTCAGGGGTGGGATTGCTTTGCACGTGCGCACGTGCACACCTCTATTCTATATATCTGCGAACAGCTGAGCCGATTGTGTTCAAATTTGGTGTGTGGTTAGAGACTTATCAGCCCCCACTTTCCCACAAGTTAAAGGCGGGTGCCTCTGCACGTGCGCACGTGCGCACCCTTTTTATATCTCGTTATATTTTATATCTTGAAACTACTACTTGCCCGATCGAGTTGAAATTACCCATACATTTCCTTCGCGCTCGCTCGTTCATCGCAACTACGGCGCCTTACTGGTTTTACCACCTGACTTCATTTACGTGAAGTAAATGTCAATTTTTGGTCAAGTTCAGGTCACCGAAGGTCACAATTTTTAAATTGTTAAATCTAAACAAACAAGCATGTTGCTAGACCAGTTGTGTCTCAGAAATACAGTGGTAGATTTTTTTTTTGTCTGTATCTAGTCCATACAAGCAAAAAACGCAATTTCAAAATATGACGTCACGAAGTTACCCATACTTTAAATGTCACGCCAGTGAAAAATAGAGATATCAGTTTGAAATGTGGTATGTTAGTTGGCTATGTATGGTTCTCTGACATATCTTCCGTTTTTTAAATATTTTATAAAATTTTGATTTTGTGATAATTTCCCCCAAACAAGTTTTTTGAGTTTTTTTGGGTCAAAAACTAAAATTTACAAAAATACAAGCTAGCCAGTTCGTGGCCGCTGCAATTTTCTATCCTTTGGCTTTTTCGATGATTGCATTTTCTTCAAATGTGGCATTTGTACGGCCTGGCAAAGTTGAGCTGATTTTGGTGTAAAACTCGTGTGTAGTGACGTCACTAAATTCGCTATAATTCGAGACAAAAATCGACGAAATTTCTTCATTTTTGCACACAAGACGTAAAAATGATGTATCCGAAGGAACCCGAAGTTTCACGTTGATAGCACTATTGGTTTGTCAGCTATTGCGAAAGTTCATCATGGGGGCGTTAAACGCCCCCTCCCAGTCAATGGAGGGTCAAGGGCCTCAGAGGTCTCCTTTCTTTGGCTGTGTATCTGGAGTCTGATACCCTCAAAGGTGTTCCTAGCACCATACTAAATACAGTGTAAGAGAGTGCGATACCTGTAAGGATGTCGCGACACTATATCAAAAGGAATCAAAAGAGAGTCTGATACCTCAAAGATGTCATGATTTCTGTGCAAAGGAGTCTAATGCTGTCAAAGGATTCGTGCACTCGTGGTTCGGTTCGGCCGTTCCCGCCCACCGCTTTGTTTGGGTCAGCCAGCTAAGTCAGTTGACGGGCTGACCTTGAGCTGGACCCAGCCTTGGCCCTGCCCTCTGGGCGGGGTCTGTGCTCAGCTGGCCAGACAAGAGTGGCCGTTTCTTGCTCGGCTGCCCGTCGGAGCCTGCTGAACCTGGCAGTACCTTCCAGTAGAGCTACACGACTCTCAGTGTTCTCTGGACGTCTGCGTGATGGATCGGCATCTCCTCCGCCTGCTGTTGCCCCTGATCTTCGTGCGGCTCATCGCTTCGGCGACAGTTCCGGCTGCCGTCCGACCCCGACATGATACCAAGGGACGGATATCCCGCAGATCTGGCCGTGACGTCATCTTTTTTCTTTCTTTTTTTGGGATGGGGGTGGGGAGGGGAGTGGTTCTCGCCCACCCCGTAGTCCAGCCTATAGCTATATGCCGCCGCGGGTGGGGAGGAGAACCACCCCTTCCGGGGCGGGAAACTTTTTTTTGGGGGGAGGGGAATGGGGAGGGGAGTGGTTCACGCCCACCCCGTAGTCCAGCCTATAGCTATATCCCGCCGCGGCTGGGAGGAGAACCACTCCCCTCCGGGCGGGGAACCGAATGACTTGCGCCAGTAGCCAGACTCGAACCCGGAACTCTTGGAGTCCGACGCTCTACCAACTGAGCCACCCGGCCCCCCGGCAGTTTTTTTTTTGGGGGGGGGGATCGAATGACTTGCTGCCTCAGCTGGTCTGCGTCCGCGCAGGCGCAGGACGCTGAACTGCTGCTGCCATCTGGCGGCGGCCCGGCGCGCGGCAGGAAGACTCGGCGCGGCGGACGCGGCCGAGCGCGCGGACGGAGAGCGGGACCGGCAACACCGGCGTGGGGAGCGTAAACAGGGGGCACCGGGGGGACGTGGGAGTATGTGTTTTGCCGCTTTAACATCAGATCGCTGAAACCCAAAAATACTGTCGCTGCGGCACGACCTTAACCGCGACTTACTGGAGGGGGGCTATTTTCCCCCCCCCCCTCCCGTTATTTTGCAATAACTCCTAAACGAACACCGGTATCGTCACCAAACTTGCAATACCTTCTCTCACATCAATTCTACACATGTTGTCTAAATACAAAATATGAGGCTATGATAGGTCAACCGGGAATGACGTTAGAGTAACGTCATGTTCTTCGGTTTGAGTTGCAAAATATTGGTTTGCGGAAAACCCTGGCAAAGGTACGATATTTGAGATAAACTCAATTGTCTTAAATCAAATTACTGACAATAGACCGGGCTATGAAACTGGTATCTCGGATTTCTTTTTTTTAGTTTTAAATTCAAAATTTTGAGAAATCCAAATATTTTTGTTTTTTAAATCAAGAAAAATCAGAATTATCCAAAAACCGGAACATATGTGATCGAGACGTATGCGGTAAATATGTGTACCAAATTTAAAGTTGATATCTTCAAAAAATGACTGAGTTATGACCTTTAAATGACAAAAATCGACCACTTCTCACAGCATTACTATGCATAAAAAACGCATTTCCATTTTTGTTTTTACTTCTATTTATATGGAACAAACAATGTTCTAAGGTCATTTTTCGCGTTCTAGACGAAAACACCATAAACATGTGTTACAACGCCTAATGACCGTAATCTGCAGTTTGACCTCGTGACCGCGACAATTCCATCCATCGAGACCTTTTGACACGGTCAAACAATTTTGTACTTGACCTGACCTGTGACGTCATCGGTGACCCCGAGGTAAACAATATTATGTTTCCCTCGATAAAATTCCCAGGGCTATCGAATGCCGTGTTGAATTTTTACATTCGGTCCAGTAGTTCCGGAGATCAGAGGGGGAGGGGAGGGGGGGGGGGGGGGGGCAAAAAATAGCCCCCCCAGTAAGTCGCGTTATGAAATATACTCCAGTAACTCGCGGGTTAACTCGCGCCGGAGGGGGAAGGGGGCGAGACAATCCGCCCACCCCTCCGGTTTTTTGAGGATAGCGCAAAACGGCAGCGCGCAGCGCCGCCGATTTTTGTATACCTGTTTAGAATGAACTTCCCGCATTATGTAAAATTCTTGGCCTCAGGTCATCTCAGGTCAGGTCATCAGACCAGGTCACGTAATGACCTCAACTCTAAAACGTTTGCAGTAGTACCACAGCCACAGTTTTACGCTGATCGGTTTCAATCTTGCAGGACTTCATAAGGTCATAGATACCAACAATTTGTTTGTCTCGGATTTCTAATATCGGTGACCTAAGGTCAGGTCAATTTTGTGACCGCCAACACGGTTTTATCAATAACTATCGACATAATGAAGATAGAGAAGAGAACACGGTACCAATATGTTTGTCTCGTCGAGACACGTCTCCCAATATGCAACATGACCAACTTGGGTCATCACTTGACCTTGACCTGAGGTCAAATTTCTCAGTTGACCTAACCCGGTCACCATGAATATGATTCCAAGCGCCTTGACAAGACACACGCGATGGCGTAAACATTATTGCTTGATCTTTATTAGGTAAAAGGTTATTTGGGGAAAACAGTTTTGAAAACAAAATCACCTTTTTGACATTCGATGACCTCTGGAGCCTAAACTATTGACCTGAGCTCAAATCTGAAGACACCTATGTCGATTGCATTTTTCAATGACTTTCGATTGTTTTTCCCATTTTCCGCTAACTATCAGAGTTCCCGAGATATTTGGGGGTGTTCGAACCGAAGTCTTGAAAACTTGCAAATCTGACCCTTGATGACCTCTGGTGACCTGAATATTGACCTGAAAAAATTATCGAAATACTTTCGAAAGAGCTTGTCTCGAGCTATCTAACGTCGTTTCCCGCTTGTCGCTACGTTGCGTGGTTTTCGAGATCATAGGGGGGGGGGGGGCGAAATCCGCCCCCCTCCAGTGCGTGTAATTATCAGAGGCCCTCCAGGGCGCGTGTTAACTTGTATAGCTGTGATGTCTGTGTTCTTTCTGAAACTTGGCTAAAACCTGAAACACCCTCACGGTACATTAACTTCCCTGGTTATACTTTGACCTGCGCGGACCGACCTGATGGTAGAGGCTACGGGGGAGTTGCTGTTTTTAGTAGGTCGGATTTTAAAGTTAGGAGGCTCCAGCCAGTATATGCTTCTGATAAATGTAAATTAGAAACTTTATGGCTTTCAGTGACCAGTTTGCGTGGGCGCCGTTTCAACGTGTGTGCTGTGTATAGGCACCTACATTACAGCTCTGCTCAGATTTAGAACTGTCTCGAGACCCAAGTGCAGCGTGTCTTACTTAGTTCTACCGATCCTTTTATCATCACTGGCGACGTGAATTGTAATCTTCTAGGAACGGATGCAGAGCCTAGTAGTCAGACTTTTAGAGTTTTTAGACAACTTATCCCTGTTCCAACATGTACGCGCTCTCACTTTTAGGTCTGGGTCTCTGTTAGATGTTTTTTTTAATCACGAACGTGACTAATTTTACAACTGATGCTCAAATACATCAATGCGCCTATAGTGATCATTTTGTATTGTTGCCCCCCTTGACATCTCTAAAGCACTTGCGAAGCCGAGATTGATATACTCTAGACGTCTTCATAGGATGAATGTGTTAGATTTTCATTTTTCGCTGGGCCGTACTCACTGGAGCCCAGTGTTCTCGCGTGCGGGAGTTGCCGATCAGTGGACTGCCTTCACCGATCTGTTTCTGTCTATTCTTGACTTGCCTGCCCCTTCACAGTGCATCAAGCTGTACAACCCTTTGGCACTCCTGTCTCGGACGCCACCTTGCGGCTGATGGCTCAGCGCCGCGGACTTCTTGCCCGCTGTGGTAGGAACCCGGCCTTCCTCATGTCCGTGAAGTTAGCCAACAGCCAACAAAACGGAAACAATTTAACGGCTGAATGTTTCGCCTAAAATACGCATGTAGGTCAAGTCGCATACGAGGGTCACGAATCTGATGTTATTTTTAATGTCAAAGTCATAGGTCAAGGTCAAATGCGTAAAGAAGGTTGGGTACCCTTATGTACCTTTTTACGGACAAACGGTACACCGCACGGCCTCGCAATGGCCACCATTCGAAAGAGCGGCACAAAATGAAGGCGAAGTTTTCCTCGGAATTTCGATTTAGGTCACCCAAGGTCACCCATCAAGGTCAAACTATCCAAATCAACCAAAATCGACCTTATGTACCTTTTTACGGACAAACGGTACACCGCACGGCCTCGCAATGGCCACCATTCGAAAGAGCGGCACAAAATGAAGATGGGGTTTTCCTCGGAATTTCGATTAAGGTCACCCAAGGTCACCCATCAAGGTCAAACTATCAAAATCAACCAAAATCGACCTTATGTACCTTTTTACGGACAAACGGTGCTTTGCACGTTTTTTTCAAATGACACCATTCGAAAGAGCGCCTCAAAATAAAGGTAGGGATTTTCCTCGGAATTTCGATTTAGGTCACCCAAGGTCACCCATAAAGGTCAAACTATCAAAATCAATCAAAATCGACTTTATGTACCTTTTTAAGGACAAACGGTACACCACACGGCCTCGCAATGGCTACCATTCGAAAGAGCGGCTCAAAATGAAGGTGGAGTTTGGCTCTGAATTTCGATATAGGTCACCCAAGGTCACCCATCAAGGTCAAACTATCAAAATCAATCAAAATCGACCTTATGTACCTTTTTACGGACAAACGGTGCTTTGCACGTTTTTTTAAATGGCACCATTCGGAAGAGCGCCTCAAAATGAAGGTGGGCTTTTCCTCGGAATTTCTGTTTAGGTTCCCCAAGGTCACCCATCAAGGTCAAACCATCAAAATCAACCAAAATCGACCTTATGTACCTTTTTACGGACAAACGGTGCTTTGCACGTTTTTTTGTAAAATGACACCATTCGAAAGAGCGCCTCAAAATGAAGGTGAGGTTTTCCTCGGAATTTCGATTTAGGTCACCCAAGGTCACCCATAAAGGTCAAACTATCAAAATCAATCAAAATCGACTTTATGTACCATTTTACGGACAACCGGTGCTTTGCACGGCTTTTTAAATGGCACCATTCGAAAGAGCGCCTCAAAATGAAGATGGGGTTTTCCTCGGAATTTCGATTAAGGTCACCCAAGGTCAAGGTCAAACAATCAAAATCAACCAAAATCGACCTTATGTACCTTTTTACGGACAAACGGTGCCTTGCACGTTTTTTTTAAATGACACCATTCGAAAGAGCGCCTCAAAATGAAGGTGGGGTTTTCCTCGGAATTTCGATTTAGGTCACCCAAGGTCACCCATCAAGGTCAAACTATCAAAATCAACCAAAATCCACCTTATGTACCTTTTTACGGACAAACGGTGCTTTGCACGGCTTTTTAAATGGCACCATTCGAAAGAGCGCAAACATCGCAAACATTAGCGCGCAAATCGCAACCATTGCGCGCCACCCAGTCAGCTGATTTTTCGCGTCTACGAAGAATGCAACCTATATCGTTCGACCACATATTATTGGTTGATTTTACAAAGTAAATACTTCCAACTTAAGAAACAGCAGGAAGTTTATGCCATTTTGTCCTACATGTTGGCTAACTTCACGGTTGTTGGCCGTGAAGTTAGCCAACAGCCAGATTTTGATGAATTTTGATAGTTTCGTGGAGATTTGATAGTTTCGTGGTGCTTTGCACGACTTTTTAAATGGCACCATTCGAAAGAGCGCCTCAAAATGAAGGTGGGGTTTCCCTCGGAATTTCGATTTAGGTCACCCAAGGTCACCCATTAAGGTCAAACTATCAAAATCAATCAAAATAGACATCATGTACCTTTTTACGGACAAACGGGGCTTTGCACGGCTTTTTAAATGGCACCATTCGAAAGAGCGCAAACATCGCAAACATTAGCGCGCAAATCGCAACCATTGCGCGCCACGCAGTCAGCTGATTTTTCGCGTCTACGAAGAATGCAACCTATAACGTTCGACCACATATTATTGGTTTATTTTACAAAGTAAATACTTCCTACTTAAGAAAGAGTAGGAAGATTATGCCATTTTGTCCTACATGTTGGCTAACTTCACGGTTGTTGGCCCTGAAGTTAGCCAACAGCCAGATTTTGATGAATTTTGATAATTTGACCTTGATGGGTGACCTTGGGTGACCTAAATCGAAATTCCGAGGAAAAGCCCACCTTCATTTTGAGGCGCTCTTTCGAATGGTGCCATTGAAAAAAAAACGAGCAAAGCATCGTTTGTCCGTAAAAAGGTACATAAGGTCGATTTTGATATATTTTGATTGTTTGACCTTGATGGGTGACCTTGGGTGACTTAAATCGAAATTCAGAGCAAAACCCCACCTTCATTTTGAGCCGCTCTTTCGAATGGTAGCCATTGCGAGGCCGTGTGGTGTACCGTTTGTCCGTAAAAAAAGTACATAAAGTCTATTTTGATTGATTTTGATAGTTTGACCTTTATGGGTGACCTTGGGTGACCTAAATAGAAATTCCGAGGAAAACCCCACCTTCATTTGGAGGCGCTCTTTCGAATGGCGTCATTTAAAAAAACGTGCAAAGCACCGTTTGTCCGTAAAAAGGTACATAAGGTCGATTTTGGTTGATTTTGATAGTTTGACCTTGATGGATGACCTTGGGTGACCTTAATCGAAATTCCGAAGAAAACCCCACCATCATTTTGAGGCGCTCTTTCGAATGGTGCCATTTAAAAGCCGTGCAAAGCACCGTTTATCCGTAAAAAATACATAAAGTCGATTTTGATTGATTTTGATAGTTTGACCTTTATGGGTGACCTTGGGTGACCTAAATCGAAATTCCAAGGAAAAGCCTACCTTCATTTTGAGGCGCTCTTTCGAATGGTGCCATTTAAAAAGCCGTGCAAAGCACCATTTGTCCGTACAAAGGTACATAAAGTCGATTTTGATTGATTTTGATAGTTTGACCTTTATGGGTGACTTTGGGTGACCTAAATCGAAATTCCGAGGAAAACACCACCTTCATTTCGAGGCGCTCTTTCGAATGGTGTCATTAAAAAACGTGCAAAACACCGTTTGTCCGTAAAAAGGCACATAAGGGTACACAACCTTCTTTACGCATTTGACCTTGACCTTTGACCTTGGCATTAAACATAACATCAGATTCGCGACCCTCGTATGCGAATTGACCTACATGCGTATTTTAGGCGAAAAATTCGGCCGTTGCAAATTTCCGTTTTGTTGGCTGTTGGCTAACTTCACGGACATGCCTTCCTCGCTCTTGATAAGAAAGTAAAAGCAGGCATCCGGTATGATGTAAGACGAGATATTTCGAGGCGGGTGTGCGAGCAGGGTCCTACCACAATTTGTTGGAACATTCGCAAAATTATAGAGGGCAAGAAGTCCGCACAGAGAGCTGCGCCTGAGGCCACACCCGACGAGCTAAACGAGTACTTCGTCGGGGTGGGGCCTCGTGTCGCGGGTGAGGTTCGGGAAAGGGGGAGCCCCTTCAGCTTCCCTGTATACTCCCGAGAGTTGGCGCTTGCGCTTTCTCTCTGGAGCCTGTTTCTCTCGACTTGCTTCGTTCTACTCTCTTTTCTATGCAAAATTCAGGAGCCTGTGGTTCTTGCGGCATCTGCATCCGGGTTTTGAAACTTTGTTTTGACGTCATCGGCTATATCTTCCTTCATATCATCAACACCTGTCTCACAACCTGTGAATTTTCTGCGTCCTGGAAACACTATCGTACATCCTATTCACAAATCCGGTTTCCTCGCCGAAACATCAAACTTCTGACCCATCTCCATCGTTCCTGCCTTCCCAAAGCTAGTAGAGAAAGTTGTGCAGCGGCAACTGTACACTTATATGTCTAACAATCATCTTTGTTCCTCTTCCCAGCACGGTTTTCGCTCAAATCACTCCACCGATACCGCGCTTCTTACCGTATCTGATAATATCCTTTCCGCCACCGACCGCCAGGACATCACCCTCCTCTGTCTCATTGATATGTCAAAATGTTTTGACGTGATCGACCACGCAAAGCTCCTTTCCAAACTTCAAACCTATTATATCGATCCTACCTGGTTTTCCTCTTACCTCACTGGCCACACTCAATCTGTTTGTACAGCTGACGGGCGTGTAAACTGTCACCTTTCCCGATCCCTACCCAATCATATCGGTGTCTTCCAAGGATCCTCACTTGGCCCGCTCATATTCCAGATTTCGCCAACGATCTTTCCCTGTTCGCACCACAGGCACACGTGGTGCAGTACGCTGACGATACCCAAATTCTGGTCTCAGGCAAAAAAGGTTCCATTCCCATGGTTTGAAAGTAAATACCGGGAAAACAGAACTCATGGTCTGTGGTTCCCATACAAATTGTCGCGGAATGGCCCCGATCACTATTCGGTTCCGCGAGGACATAGTGCGTGAGAGCCCGAAGGTGAGGAACCTTGGCGTACTGTTCGATAAGAACCTCTCGTGGGGCTCACACGTATCTCCCCTCGTCAAAACATGTAACGGTATCCTCATCGGCCTGACCCACGTGCGTCATCAGATCCCTTCGTCACTTCTTCCTATCATAGTCGACGCCCTTGTCGTCTCGCACGTCCGATACTGTTTGACGGTGTTCGGCAACGGCTCAGATAAAAACATGCAGCGCCTCCAAAAGATCCTCAATTTTGGCTTGCGCGCTGTCTCTGGCTGGCGTAAATTTGATCACATTTCCGACGTGCGAGATGAGCTGGGCTGGCTCACCGCCCGGCAGCTGTACGAACTTGAATCCCTCAATCTTCTTCACAAAATGCGCACAACCCGGCAACCACAGGCTCTCGCTTTCCGGCTTTCGACAAACTCTGCGCTTCGATCTAGAAGCACACACCAGGACGCTGATTGGCCCTCCCCCGCTTGATAACCGAAGCCGGCAAGATACACTTTTTATACAGTGTAGGGCAGCACTACAACGCGTTGCCGCTGGACCTGCGTGAGGTGTCTTTACCATCTTTTAAACGTCAGCGCGGTGATCTTTTACATGGTGTATGATGGGTGTCGTGTATGTTTATGTTGGTCGCTGTGTGAGTGTGTGTATGATCATGGAGTGTATTTTAGTTTCTGGTATGCATGTTGCTGAGTGTCGTTTTTAACATGCCACTACCTTTTAACCATGATGCGACACTCAGAATAGCCGTTTTATGCATCGGAGAGTGTTTTTACTGTCAATACATACAATAAAAAAATCGCGACACACGACCCGGTTGTTAACTCCTGCCACAGGGGTTAATTTGGAAATTTACTCATGCATGGGGTGTAATTGTTGAGGCTTCGCTATCATGGCAGACACCGGCATGGTGTTTCAGTGGTGACCACCATCGCATCGTGTGTTCAATACCCACAGTTCAGGTCTTCACGGGCACCTGTCCGCTGTGTTGATGTTCAATGCACCTGCGTCCTGTGTCCGCTAGCCGCCAGCTGAGGCGTATTGTGGAAGCTCATTCACCACTGGGAGAGCCGTAACGTCACCGCTGCATGAGGTGTCGAGGTGTCGCAATACTCATGCGGGGGTGTCGATTGACGCCTGAGCCGGGCGTTGTGCGGGAGTTCGTTCACCACTGGGAGAGGCGTAACGTCACCGCTGCATGGGGTGTCGAGGTGTTGAAATACTCATGCGCGGTGTTTCGATTGACGCCTCAGCCGGGCGTATTGCAGGAGTTCGTTTATCACTGGGAGAGGTGTGACGGTCGCCGCTGCTTGGGGTGTCGTGACGCAGACGCACGCAGACAGCGGCGCGGCGCTATAGCTGCGCGCGCACATCGCCGCCGGCCGGCCGCGCCGGCTCAGTAGCGCTGTGACCTTGGCCGCGGCAGGTTGTGCAGAGTGCGTGCGTCGACCGTTGTCAGTGTTCAAGTTGCCGTAGAGTTGCGAAAGGCTGTAAATCGTGCTGTCGTGATCGGAGTTATAAGTACCTAATTGTGAGTTGTTAGTGCGTTCTTTCATGCGTTCTTTTGATCTTAGAAATATAGGTAGTTGTGAATTTGTGATCGATAAACATTAGGTATGATAGCGTCTATATGTTTCACGCCCTCCCGTCACAACTAATTGTATTGCTTATCCGGTCGGAACTGCACCGACCAAGCTTCTATAAACATATGAATATACGTAGCTGACTGTTGATCCATAGTAACTGATTATTTATGAGTATGCTTGATGATGATGATGTGTGATGTTGATGTTGATACATGGATATGTTTACAATAATTCACGGTTTTGTTTGTACAATGGTTTTGCACGGAAATGTACCAATTATTAGTTGCTCAGATTGGGAAGGTTGGCGCGAGTGGTCAGAGTCAGGTCAGAGTGCTTAGATTGGCATGAGTCATGCGAGTTGCGACACGTCTCTGAGCCGGTGCCCGGCGGCGGCCGCCGGCCGCCATGCGTCTGCGTGACGACACCCCAAGCATCGGCGACCGTCACACCTCTCCCAGTGATAAACGAACTCTTGCAATACGCCCGGCTGAGGCGTCATTCGACACTCCCCGCATGAGTATTGCGACACCTCGACACCCTATGCAGCGGTGATGTTACGCTTGTCCTAGTGGTAAACGAACTCCCGCAATACTCCCGGCTGAAGTGTCAATCGACACCCCTGCATGAGTATTGCGATACCTCGACACCCCATGCAGCGATTATCAAGGGTGTTCCGTTAAACCTATACACCCCATGCAGCGGCGATCACGGTTGTTCCGGTTCACCTCCCTGAGTGCTAAACAAAACACCTTCCAGGCGACGTATTTTAGGTTGTGAGGGCATCACACGGGCTAGGGGTGTCAACACCCTGCGCGGGTGTTTATTTTTTATAAGTGTGATACCAAAGAAAAAGGTGGCAGAAGGGAGTTGGATACCCAAAGGAGTGTCGTGATCCCAAAGCTAAAGGTGTCATAAGGGAGTCAGATACCCATAAAGGTATCGTGACACCAAAGCAAAAGGTGTCATAAGGGAGTCGGATACTAATAAAGGTGTCGTGACACCAGAGCAAAAGGTGTCATAATGGAGTATGGTGCCTGCAAAGGGGTCGTGACACCATAGCAAAGGGCATATAGGGGAGTCTGATGCCCGCAAAGGTGGCATGACTCTTGTGCAAGAGAGTATGATACCCGTAAAGGTGTCGCGACACCATACCATAGGGAGTCATAAGTCCTGTTTACATCGCACTAAACAAAAATCCATTAAATTTCAGATAAGCTATGTGTAACGATACATTTTGTAGAATTTCCCTAGGTTTAACCCTATTTGTAACAGGCTCATGCACTCACAAAAAAAATCAACACCCGCGCAGGGTTTCAACACACCTAGCCCGTGTGATGCTCACACAACCTAAAATACGTCGCCTGGAAGGTGTTTTGTTTAGCACTCAGAGAGGTGTACCGGAACAACCGTGATCGCCGCTGCATGGGGTGTATAGGTTTAACGGAACACCCTTGATAACAGATGCATGCGGTGTCGAGGTGTCGCAATACTCATGCGGGGGGTGTCGATTGACGCCTCAGCCGGGCGTATTGCGGGAGTTAGTTTACCACTGGGAGAGGCGTAATGTCACCGCTGCATGGGGTGTCGAGGTGTCGTAATACTCATGCGGGGGGGTGTCGATTGACGCCTCAGCCGGGCTTATCACGGGAGTTCGTTTACCACTGGGAGAGGTGTAACGGTCGCCGCTGCTTGGGGTGTCGTGAAGCAGACGCATAGCGGGCGGCGGCCGCCGCCGGGCGCCGGCTCAGAGACGTGTCGCAACTCGCAAGACTCATGCCAATCTGAGCACTCTGACCTGACTCTGACCACTCGCGACAACCTTCCCAATCCGAGTAACCAATAATAGCTACATTTCCGTGCAAAACCATTGTATTAACAAAAAAAGATTTATTATAAACAGATGAATGTTTCAGCATCAACATCACAAATCATAATCATTGAACATACTCATACATAATCATAGTTACTAAGGATCAACAGTCAGCTACATATATTCATATGTTTTTAGAAGCTTTATTTCTCCGGTCGGTGCAGCTCCAACCTCGGATACGCCATACTTTGTTGTGACGGGAGGGCATGAAACATGCCCTCCCGTCACAAATGTCATCATACCTAATGTTTCTCGATCACAAATTCACAACTAACTACATTTCTAAGATCAAAAGAACGCACGAATTGCACACTCCCAACTCACAATTAGGTACTTATAACTCCAAACACGACGCACGATCGACAGCCTTTCGCAACTCAACGGTAACTGAAAACGGTCGACGCACGCACTCGCACAACCCGCCGCGGCTAAGGTCACTGATCTACTGAGCCGCTGCCGGCTGGCCACCGCCGGCCGGCATGCGTTTGAAAAGTGTGCGCGCGCAGCTAGCGGCCGCCTGCTCAGGCCGCAACACATCAGCGAGGTGTAAATGGGAGGTGTTGATGAGTACCTGAACTGGCGTTGAGCGACTCATGACGCAGGTGCATTGAACATCAACACAGCGGGCAGGTGTTTCTGTGAAGACCTGAACTGTGGGTATTGAACACACGATGCGATGGTGATCGGCACTCACACACCACGCAGGTGTCTGCCATGAGTGTGGATAGTGAGACCTCAACAATTACACCCCATGCATGAGTAAACTTCCAAATTAACCCCCGTGGTAGGAGTTAACACCCGGGTCGTGTGTAACGATTTTGTGAGTGTGGCAGGTGGATTTTGTAACAGGGGGATGTGGATTCCGCCCCCCGGAGATCTCGATATCCACCCGTCCGATTTTCAAAAATGAAACGGCGTTTGGTTAACCTCAACACAATCTACATTTATAAAACATAAAATTCCAAATTTTTAATAAGGGGGCAACAGGGGGCAAAAACTACACATTTTAGTGGTATATGTGATCCAACACAGCTGTCATGTTTATGAACCGATATTAACACAACCAATGAGAATCGATAGAGATTGAAATGGAGATTGATATATGGCGATACATTTGGGAAATTCAAAAATCATAGGCGTGTGCAGGTCACTCAATATGGGGGTGAAATAAATGCCGAATAAAACTTTTATTTTTATTTTAAAGAAATGAAATGGTATGTTATTGTGACATTAGACAAAACAGTTCCAAATCATATTTTTTGTCATAGGCGGTACCAGGTTTGTGAAAAAGGGAGGTCAAATAGGGGAAAAAATATATTAACCGCTTGCATGTTGCTACCCAGCACAATACATAAGTTAATTATCGTAGATAGTCCCTTTTTGCATATTGTACTTCATCATAGGCATATCCAGGATCCAAAATGGGGAGGTGCAAGACTTTTTGATAAGTATATTATCCGCTTGTATGATACTAACTAGTCAATAGTGACAATTTCACTTACAACATTCACATTGCTTACCCCCCTTTTTACCTACCTGGACTTGCCTAATATCTCATAATCGTTCGGAGAGTACCCTGTGGTGCGTGTTTCATCCGAAAACTGCAGTATGCTATGTCATTGTAGGCCCATGCATCCTAGTTTCCTTGCAATTACTCCCTTCTTCCATTCCTGAGCGCGCTTCTGCAAAAAAAAATATATATTTCCTCTCCTGGCCTTATATGTGCATATATCATTATAAGTTAACCGTCTATTTCGCCGTAATCGCTGGCATATCGTCATCTCCATGCCAGTCACCCCCCTTTTCATGTGCCTGAACACGCCCCTGCAACTCTATATGTAATAAATTATGCAAATAATGGAAGGAGAAGCTATCTTTTACATCTTGATATCTATAAATGCTCCTTACATCGCTCTATTGGCTTCCCGCCAAGCATTGAATACTTCCTGGAACTCCCTTTTCATCGGTACCTTTTTCAAGCCTCTGAAACCGCCTCTGCCATGCAATTTTTGTGATATTTCATTAACATCAACTAATTTGCACTTGTTGCAATCACCGTAAACCGATGTAACTCCTTCATACTTGATGCAGTTAGGAAGAAACCGTGAAGATCGCATTTCCGTATTATCGCCAAATGTCACCGCCGAACCCTCCCAAAACCGTGCCCTAGAACCGCCTCTGTTCTAGTCAAGAACTCAAAATTGTGACTCCAAATGCGGAATTCAATTTTAGGAAAAATCCCAAAATTTAATGTGCCTGCTCCCAGCCGTTCTGGAGATATCTGCGAAAAACATGATCTGCGAAAAACATGGATTATATTTGACGTCCGTGGATACGCATCACTCTTTAACCCTAATTGTAACAGTCAAGTTACAACAGTCAAGTTTTTTAATTGTAACAGGGGGCGGAATCCGCCCCTGTTACAATTAGGGTTAAAGAGTGATGCGTATCCACGGACGTCAAATATAATCCATGGCCGCTGCCCCGGCCTGGCTGAGGGAAGAACCGGCTATACCCTGCGCCGTGCCGGCTACGGGGGGGGGGGGGGGGATGAGACGACCATACGCGGCCCCGGTCTGACTGAGAGGTGAGACGGCCGCGGTAACCGGACAAAAGTTAAATAGGCTAAAATAGGTAAATAGGCTACAAGTAAAATGCAAAAAGTTTAAACGGCAAAACGTCAAACGGACAAAAAGTCAAATAGCAAAAAGTCGAAAAGCAAAAAGCCAAATGCAAAAAGTCAAACAGGCAAAAGGTCAAATGGGATAAAAGTCAAATGCAAAAAGTCAAAACAGCAAAAAGTCAGATGGACAAAATGTCAAATGCAAAAAGTCAAAAGGATAAAAGCCAAATGCAAAAAGTCAAAAAGGCAAAAAGCCAAATGCCAAAAGGCAAAAAAGCTAAAAGTAAAATGCAAAAAGTAAAAAAGGCAAAGTCACATGCAAAAAGTCAAAAGGGCAAAAAGTCGAATACAAAATGTCAAAAGGGCAAAAATATTTTATTCACGGCTCCGAGGAACGCCAAAGCTTGTGGTGAGAGTAAGTTTCTTCGCTTCGCTCCATACAGGACACGCGGGTCCTGGGCGTTAGGTAAGTTAAACTGCAAAACGTAAAATGTAAAACGTCACAAAATCAGAGGGTCACAATAGCTCAAATGTAAATGACGGCTATACCAGTTAAATACGCCATGCAAAGGTGAACACTTTTAAAGGCCGTTTTTATCATGTCCGTGAAGTTTTTTTTTATTCTATGCCGCCACCCAAGAGCAGGTGACCAGGAGTGCCCCCTCCCTCTATCCCAACGACCCACAGCACCTTAACGTTAACACCAGAACACATAATAAAGCAAGTCGCGGCACTCCCAGCTAAGAAATGGAAAGACACGTAAATAAGCTTAAGAAGGAGAATAATCCATTATTAGATAGTATAAAATAAAAATAAGAGAAGGCCAAAGTAGTCATCACTGAATCCAGTAATTGACTAGGGCAGTCAATTACTGGATTCAGTGATGACTACTTTGGCCTTCTCTTATTTTTATTTTATACTATCTAATAATGGATTATTCTCCTTCTTAAGCTTATTTACGTGTCTTTCCATTTCTTAGCTGGGAGTGCCGCGACTTTCTTTATTATGTTTCCTGGTGTTAACGTTTTTAGCCTGTTTTACCTATTTTCAATCTTCACATGCATGCATATATCTTATATTGTGTTTTGTTGTATAAACAAATTACTTCCCTGGGAACCACATTCATTCAAACTTGCATTCAAGATGTTACTACCACAAAAAAACTTAAAACACTGCAACACTTCATTCAGGATGTTAGTAAAGGGAAAGGGATCAATCATATTGGAAACATCTTAGCCTGGTCAAAAATCGGCATGAGTTCAAGTGCTGGGGATCCAAGCAGGCCACCCAACTAAGCAGAGTTTGTTGTTGGGCGGCCTAATGGAACCAGCTCCAGTAGAGTGGGTGACATTCATATTGACAGATACATAAACATCCACTCTCAAACTTCACATGCATGCATATATCTTATATTGTGTTATGCAGTGGCGGTCGCAGGGGGGGGGGGGGGCATCCGTGCCATGCCTCCCCCCAAAGACACATAAGGGGGGGGGGGGGGCAACATATCTTTTGCCCCCCCCCCAAAGCTAAGGCCATAGACGGAGGGCCCTCCCAGGCCGACAGAGGGGCCCTCTCAGGCCGACGGAGGGCCCTCTCAGGCCGACAAAGGGCTCTCTCAGTCCGACAGAGCGCCCTCTCAGGCCGACAGAGGGCCCTCTCAGACCGACAGAGGACACTCTCAGGCCCACAAAGGGCTCTCTCACGTCACCAGAGGGCCCTCCCAGGTCGATGGAGGGCCCTCTCAGGTCGATGGAGTACAGTCTGAGCCTGACAGAGGGCTCTCTTAGGCCGACGTAGGGCCCTCTCAGGCCGACAGAGGGCCCTCTCAGGTCGACAGAGGGGCCCTCTCAGGCCGACGGAGGGCCCTCTCAGGCCGACAGAGGGCTCTCTCAGGTCGACAGAGGGCCCTCTCAGGTCGACAGAGGGCCCTCTCAGGCGGACAGAGGGGCCCTCTCAGGCGGACAGAGGGGCCCTCTCATGCGGACAGAGGAGCCCTCTCAGGCCGACGGACGGTCCTCTCAGGCCGACAGAGGGCTCTCTCAGGTCGACAGAGGGCCCTCTCAGGCCGGCAGAGGGCCCTCTCAGACTGACAGAGGGGCCCTCTCAGGCCGACGGAGGGCCCTCTCAGGCCGACAGAGGGCTCTCAGGTCGACAGAGGGCCCTCTCAGGCCGACAGAGGGCCGACAGAAGGTCCTCCCAGGCCGACGGAGGGCCCTCTCAGATCGACGGAGTACAGTCTGAGCCTGACGAGGGCTTTCTTGGGCCGACGTAGGGCCCTCTCCGGCCGACAGAGGGCCCTCTCAGGCCGACAGAGGACCCTCTCAGACCGACAGAGGGAATTCTCAGGCTGACAGAGGGCCCTCTCAGGCCGACAGAGGGCCCTCTCAGGCCGACGGAGGGCCCTCTCAGGCCGACAGACGGCCCTCTCAGGCCGACAGAGCCCTCTGGTGACGTGAGAGAGCCCTTTGTGGGCCTGAGAGTGTCCTCTCTCTCAGGCCGACGGATGGCCCTCTCAGGCAGACAGAGGGCTCTCTCACGCCGACAGAGGGTCCTCTCAGGCCGACAGAGGGCTCTCTTAGGCCGACGTAGGGCCCTCTCAGTCCGACGGAGGGCCCTCCCAGGCCGACTGAGGACCCTCCCCGGCCGACGGAGGGCCCTCTCAGGTCGACGGAGTACAGTCTGAGCCCGACAGAGGACTCTCTTAGGCTGACGTAGGGCTCTCTCAGGCCGACAGAGGGCCTTCTCAGACCGAAAAGAGGGAACTCTCAGGCCAACAGAGGGCCCTCTCATGCCGACAGAGGGGCCCTCTCAGGCCGACGGAGGGTCCTCTCAGGCCGACAGAGGGCTCTCTTAGGCCGACGTAGGGCCCTCTCAGTCCGACGGAGGGCCCTCCCAGGCCGACTGAGGACCCTCCCCGGCCGACGGAGGGCCCTCTCAGGTCGACGGAGTACAGTCTGAGCCCGACAGAGGACTCTCTTAGGCTGACGTAGGGCTCTCTCAGGCCGACAGAGGGCCCTCTCAGGCCGACAGAGGGGCCCTCTCAGGCCGACGGAGGGCCTTCTCAGGCCGAAAGATGGCTCTCTCAGGTCGACAGAGGGCCCTCTCAGGCCGACAAAGGGCCCTCTCAGGCCGACAGAGGGCCCTCTCAGACCGAAAAGAGGGAACTCTCAGGCCAACAGAGCGCCCTCTCATGCCGACAGAGGGGCCCTCTCAGGCCGACGGAGGGCCCTCTCAGGCCGACAGAGGGTTCTCTCAGGTCGACAGAGGGCCCTCCCAGTCCGACAGAGGGCCCTCTCAGGTCGACGGAGTACAGTCTGAGCCCGACAGAGGGCTCTCTTAGGCCGACGTAGGGCCCTCTCAGGCCGACGGAGGGCCCTCCCAGGCCGACGGAGGGCCCTCTCAGGTCGATGGAGTACAGTCTGAGTCCGACAGAGGGCTCTCTTAGGCCGACGTAGGGCCCTCTCAGGTCGACAGAGGGCCCTCTCAGGCCGACAGAGGGGCCCTCTCAGGCCGACGGAGGGCCCTCTCAGACCGACAGAGGGAACTCTCAGGCCGACAGACCGACGGAGGGTCCTCTCAGGACGACGGAGGGCCCTCTCAGGCCGACGGAGGGCCCTCTCAGGCCGACAGAGGACCCTCTCAGGCCAACAGAGGGCCGTCTCTGTCTCTGTGTCATAGGCTCTCTGTCGGCCCTCAACAGAGAGGTCGACAGAGAGCCATATGAAGCCGACTGAGTCACTGAGGGACTCATAAATGAAAGTAAAAATGGGCCCCTGAGCCCAAGGTAGTACCCGCGGGTGTCCAGGGGTTCCTCTTGGGGACGCCCCTGACTCCCGCCAGCTGTATGCTGCATCTAACCCCCGCCCGCTCCAGGGGGGGGGGGGGGGGGGGCGCCCCCCCCTGGGTGCGCTACTGCCAATGCCCATGCCATTTGGTTGTGATAACATCATGTGATGCTGAGGGAGGTGTATTGCAATTTGTAGGTGTCCGCAGTCCGAGATGACGAAGTTTTTTTTACCACGTATTATTTTTTCTCATTTGGAAGCTTCATGCTTCTGCTTTCTTTGTAGACTATTGTGACGAACGTTGAACCCTGTTGAATTTCGTCTTGGCGGCTTCGGGAAAAGGGAAAGGTTTCGGAACTGGAAGGGAGGTAGGTTTGATTATCTGCTATTTTAAATCTATGTGATTCCGGATTCGATAAGTCGTAAGCGTTTGCACTTCATGTCTTTGCTAATTGCTCAAGTAAAAACTTTCATTGAATCAGTACTAAAGTTTATAACCTGACCTGAACCAGTTATGCCTAAGCGGTAGGGGCGTCCCCACAAAACTGAGTGAGGGGGCCAACCAGAGGTGTGAGAGAACCCCGCCCCTGTGTGTATGGGGGGGGGGGCTGGCGCCATAGGGCTAATGTTAAATTCCTGCGAAACCTAGGGTGCCGGAGAGGGTTTCGAGCGAACCTGGGGGTGCCCAGCCCCCGGGCCACCCCAGTGCGACGCTCCTGATAAGCGGTAAGATGAAGAGATCGGAAGCAATTAATCGACAGGCACTATTCTATGACATTAAAAAGGGAATTATGTTTACATGAAACACACAGTAGTCGTGTTTACAAAGCAATAATGAAACCTCCCCTATTAAGGGAGGAGGATGGATGAGGTTAAAACGCCTATCGCAATATTGAGGTAAATCGCCATTAGATCGAAATTTTACCTCGAATGGCATGACCTGAAGATCTGAAAATTACGCCTTCGATGTAACTTGACCCAAGGAATCGATTGCAACCACTTTTGAGCAAATTGGACTTTAATTCGCGCCGTGCTGGGGGGGTAAATTTTACCCCCTCCCGGATTTTCGCTATAGCTTCAAAAGGGCATTGTATATTAACGCGAAAGTTTTAGTACCTCATCCAGCATAGATTTAACGTCTTCCTAGACATTTTGAAGAACATCGGTGCAGAAGTTTTTGAGCAAATAGCTTTTAGTGACGTCATGTCACGCCATTTTCGGTCCAAAATGGACCAAAGTTTAATCGATGATAGAACAGCGAGTATTGAAGAAAATTGCAAACCAAAAACGCCAAAAGGAAGGAAATGACATTCTCTACAACATGGCCATCTCGGCTTTGTAAAATGTTGGTTTTCTGACCCCCAATTGTTTTTTCTTCAAAGTTTACAAAATCAAAAATATTAAGATTTAAAAAAACGGACTATATGTCAGAGAACCACCTCTAATGAGTGACTGCCAAATCGCAAAGAGATAAGTTTATTTTTGACCACCAAATGACTAATAAAGTGTTCAATTTGAGGGACGCATTTTTTCAAATCGCATATTTTGACATTTTTAGACATCATACACAAAAACAAATTGCAACATTGGATTGCTGTGACAAAGCTGTACCGTAAACATATGTAGTTTATTGCAAATGTTGGATTTCAAAATTTGACTCTTTTTGCCTGATATTGACCTGACCATGAGGTCAAATGTCAAAATAACCATTACTATTGGATTCTACGTCTGAAATCACCCATGAGACATGTGTCACATGGGTTTCATATTACTTTTGCACATTCTGACCTTTTGTGACCTGACGTTGACCTTGACCTGTACTTAGTACGAGATTCATACTCAACCAGCACCTTCTCCTTATATTTAGAAGTGTTTTGGCAGAGTTTCGGCGCGCTGCTATTGATAATCCGGTCTCTGCAGCCAATAATCCGAAACAGATGGTTTTGTCCTTTGACCTGACACTGACCTGATGTGACATTTTAAAGAGAATTTCAAGGATTCCTTAGAATCTTGCCATCGAGAGCTTTCGATCGCCGCCTAGCGCGTCTCGCTGCAATTATTGGTTCGGAAGATAAGAGGGGGGTACAATTTATCCCCCCCCCCCCCCAGCGCGGCGCGTTCGGCTGGAGACCCCAGCGCGGCGCGGGTTAACTTTAGGCTCTAGCGCGTGTCAACACTTTGACCTGAACTCTGCCCTGAAAGGTCAACCGCTATCGCAAAATGGACCTCATGTTTGGAATTAGCATGGTCTGATTGACCTATGAAAGAAGTTTGGGGAAAATCCCTCAGGATCATAGATCAAATGTAACTATGCCAAGCGGTTGAAGTTGGTGCCGGTGCGGCCCTGTTTACTGCGACAACTTTCGATTTTCCCCAAACTTTGTTTATAGGTCAATCAGACCAGGCTATTTCCAAAAATGAGGTCTATTTTGCGATATTTGACCTTCCAGGTCAAATTTCAGGTAAAAAATATTGAAACGCGCTAGAGCCTAAAGTTAAAATCTGATTTGTTCAAAAGTGGTCTCAACCGATTCCTTGGGCCAAATTACATCGAGGTGTAATTTTTAGATTTTCAGGTCATGCCATTCGAGGTAAAATTTCGATCTAATGGCGATTTAGCACAATATTGTGATAGGCGTGTTAACCTCACCCCCGAGGATTCTCCACGAAGAAGGTATATTGGGGGTTTTCCTTCACCGACGATTTAGGCGTTTGTTGGTTAACCCGCGCGGCGCTGGGGGGGGTAAATTTTACCCCCCCCCCCCTCTCGGATTTTCTCCATAACTTGACAACTATGACAGATATCAAAGTGAAACTTACGGTAGCTTATGGTTCATCAATTCTACGTCTTCTGCCATTTTTTTTTAATTCGTGAAAATTTGTGGCAGATAATGACGTTTTAGTGACGTCATGCCATGTCATTTTTGGTGAAAAAAGTTACATTTTTGAAAAATCGTAGAAAAAAGCGTGTTACTGCAAATTGCAAATAAAAAGCGTCAAAAGAAGGGAAATAACATTGTCTTTGACATGGCTATCTCAGATTTGCAAAATTTTGGGTTTTTGATCCCCAAAAATGCAACAAACTGATTTTTTGGGAAGAATTTCCACAAAAGTTTTTTGTTTGAAGATTTTCAAAAAAACGGAAGATATATTAGAGAACCGAGTATGAACGATGTTCAAACCAAATTTCAAAGCAATTTCTTTATTTTTGACTGACATGGCTCTCTAAGAACAAGTAGCTCATGACGTCATTTTTTTAAATTTCGTTTTTTGGCTTTTACTGACCAGATACAGACAAATAAATGCCACCACTGTATTTCGAAGACAAAACTAGTCTAGAAACATGCAATGTTTATTTAGATTAATAAATTTCAAATTTTGACCTTATTGTGACCTGACCTTGACCTGAGGACGATTATATGGTGTCAGACTGTGAAAATGGCTGCTTCTATCGAATTATACGTGTAAAATAACCCATACAACATGTGTCGCATGGCTTTCGTAGACCTGTGACATTGTGTGACCTGACCTTGACCTTGACCTTTGCTTACAATTTCACTTTTACTTATGCGGGAAATGCATTATACACTTTGGAGCACTTTGTGAGATAATAGTTGCAATATAAGGCTTTGGATGGAAAGTATAGCCCCAAAAACTCAAATACTTACATTTTACATTTGACCTGACCGTGACCTGACATGTGACCTTATTTTAAGAATTTCGAGTATGCATTCGGTTCTTCTCGTTGAGAGCTTGCGATCGCCGCTTTGCGCATCTCGCTGCGGTTATTGGTTCGGAAGATACGAGGGGGGGGGGGGTAAAATTTACCCCCCAGCGCCGCGCGTTCGGCTGGAGACCCCAGCGCCGCGCGGGTTAAAGGGAATAGTCCACCTTGAAACATTCGAGAACATGCTCTAGAATCGCTAAACAGGCTACGCAGATAAAGATACTGGTTTCAAATTGTCCGAAAGCCCATGAATTGTGAAGATATTGATGAAAAAAGGTTTGCTATTCCATGACGTCATTTGCATATGTGACGCAATATTTACGTCACACGTATGACTTAGAATGACAATTAATGTATTTAGTAATACTTCTGTCATGCAATCATATTTCAAATCTACCATAATTTCAACACTTAACTTGAAAACCGGTTCACGTAAGTCGGTTCACGTTAACTGCACATCTAGTCTTTGCTGTGACGTCAGCCCGCATCTTGAAAAGCCCCGCCATCTGGAAAAGCCCCGGCGATTTGAACATACAATCAGCTCTTGAAACCGTTGATAGTTAGTTTTCAGCCGATAAAATTTTCAGACTGGGGTTTCAGAACACGGACTTCAAGTCTGCTATCTCAGTTCAAAACCCCATGTTAAAGGTGGACCTTTAATTTCCCGGATTCCCTTTAAAGGGATACTGTCAGTTTTGGCGATTTTGTAAAACAAAGAGTTAAAATGAGCGTAACGAATTTTGTGTCACTAATGCTAAGGCTCAAACGTGCAGCCGCATCACCTAACAGCAGATATTTGGAAATGACCTTTGACTCACTTCGAACTAAAAAAACAAGTCCGCTGAATTATAGTCTGCACTATTTCCATGATGGCCGCCACCGTAAATATTGCATGGAATTTGGCGCACTTCATACGTTTCTGGTACTATGTTTTCGTACACGGTTTGTTTATATTTCGTCTGCGTTGCCAAGCAGAATATTCAAATTCGCCGCAGAAGATGGACCAAAGTCGGGCGAAATCCCGAGACACAGTAACGGGCATTGCGTACTTAAGTTAGCCATAGCATCTGCGAATTGTGTTGATTCATATTTTTAGAAGATTAAGAGAGGACTGTGTTTGACTAAAAAATAAATGAGAATATAACTTTGAGCCGAAAACCTGATGATAACATTCTTTTGTCGGTACACTTCAAAATCATAATTAAATTTCTCCTTCAAATGTCAAATGTCAAATTGTGCGATTCCAGTCTTTCGAGAGTCTGTTTGGTTAGGAAAAGTACCTACAGTTTTACTAAAACTAGTGCGAAAAAAACGATCTTTGAATGAAGATTCCAGACGATTGAGGGCGAAGTTTTTGAAACGGACTGGACTGGTTTAACAGGGGAAACCTGCTCTATCACATATCAAATTTTGTATTTTAGCTGACAGTATCTCTTTAATGTAGCATGTGCTGCTACATATCACCTTAGTTGTGTGGTTGTTTCAGTCCGGAAATCATCTTTGTTTATGTTGTTACCGTGGTATTGCTCATACATTCACGACATGTATCATTCGCTAAATTAAGTGCTCAACAAACTGCCAACATACGGTACGGCGGGAGTGATGTTTTTTTTTGGGGGGGGGGTGGAGGGGAGTTGTTCCAGCCTATAGCTATATGCCGCCGCGGATGGGGAGGAGAACCACTCCCCTCCGGGGCGGGCAAACCGAATGACTTGCGCCGGTAGCCAGACTCGAACCCGGAACCCTTGGATTCCGAGCCAGACGCTCTACCAACTGAGCCACCCGGCCCCCATTTAGTAAATTGGAATGTAGACGGGTGTTAAGCAGTCATTGACGGGTGTTCGTCATTGCGCATGCGCAGGCACGACCAGCAGTCTAGAAGGAGGGAAATCTTGGGTGAACTTTGCACCCAGGTCATTCCTCGATGCTTAATAATGGCAACATAATCGAACCTGACCTAACCCCAGGCAGAAAATTAGTTCGCTACGAGACCCAACGGGGGGGGGGGCTCCGCTCCCCGGCCCCCCGTTGTATTCGGAGGGCGGTTGCGCCGCCCTCCTCGCATCGACATTCGAGAGCCAGCCAGGGGTCTGGATTCTTATACGGCCTTGGGTGTGTGGCCAGCTGCACATATAGCAATTCATGTTAAAAATTAAAATCCTGTGAATCTGAGAGGGCCGAGACCGATACGAGCGATCCTGGGGGCTGCACCTCCAGCTAGGCACTTTATTGGTAGTCTACCAAGTGTTATATTATTTTGTATTTTAATACCGATCGCTATGTTACAGATTTGTTATCTAAGTCTTCGGCATTGCATGCTCTCTTGCCACAAAAATGTCACAGAAAGCACCAACAGGTGCGCACAAACGCAAAGCCAGAGCCAGAAAAGATGCCGAAGAAGACGCGAGAAGGATGAGGTTGAGGACAATAAACAATTTCTTTGAACGGCCCAGGTAAGCATATGCCTCCATATATATGTAGATACCTGTGATGAGTGTTGATTGATAATCTCCAATGGACTATGGAATGGAATGCAAGTAGATATTGCAAGAAAGTGTGTACCTACTTGTAATCGGTCGGTTCAACGAGAGTTGCGCTTATTTCTTAGTGCTGTTCTACTTTTTGCAATTTTGGTAGATTTTGCTTCGACGAGATAGCATGTAATCTTACAACTGCAAAAACAATTATATTTATTCTCAAATTTACCAATGCACCTTTTCCAAGAACAAAATAATGTAATACATGCCAAGGTTGATGCAGCAGAACAAAGGTAAAATATCTTATGCATTCCAAGGATACAAGAGTAAGCAGCTTCCTCTAACATTCAAACGATAAAAGAACCATAACAAAATAACAGTTATTGGAACATACATGAAGCCACAGCATGAGCAATATGTGAGTTATTGCAATAGGCGGTTTTAGTTGAAATTGTTTCTCGAGCGTGTTGATAGGCCTCGGCAGACTAGACCAGGACATCTATCCGTGTCTCGCGTCGGGGACGGAGCCACCAAACCTTTGTGATGTACCTCCTTCAGGTCGAGCAACCCTGATCCTGAACCACATCTCCCTGCACCCATCCGGCCCGGGTCCGATCCAGCGTCCCCTTCTGCGGCACCAGCGGTGTCGCAAGTGTCGTCCGTCCCGGCACCGGCCCCAGCGCCGCTCTCCTATTCTGACGACGACGACCCAGACAACCCACCTCAGGACGTTGCTGCCAGCAGGTAAGTCTGAATAATGCACCATGCCTACCGTCCCGTCCATTTCGTAATCCATTATATTGTCCCGTCCCTCACTTTAAGCCTGTGGTTCGCAGTCTTTTGCCCCCTCCCTCCCACACCACCGAAAGTGATGACAATGAAAGCCACAAATTATCTTGTGAAATCAATCGAAAGACGGTTAAGAAATTGTGGAAGTATGCGCAATAGGCATGATATCGAATGTCCACAACGTGGTTACGTTCTCATATTGATAGTATGAATGGAATATTTGAGGATTGATCACTTCCACATGTAACGTGTGGCCTTGTTCGTTATTGTCTGTGATGCCATGGTAATTATTTTAGTTTTCCTCTATCATGGTATCCCCTGATCCCCTTCAATTTCCTCAGAATGAATCTATCGTCGTTCCCTCCTCCCCTGGCATGAGTGTCTGCTTATAATGGTGACTCCAAAAGTCAATGCAATAGGCGGTGTTAGTTGACATTGTTTCTCGAACGTGTCGATGGGCCATGGCAGACTAGACTAGGACGTCTATCCGTGTCTCGCGCCGGGGACGGAGCCACCCCACCCTTGTGATCTACCTCCTTCAGGTCGAGCAACCCTGATCCTGAACCACAGCTCCCTGCACCCATCCGGCCCGGGTCCGATCCAGCGTCCCCTTCTGCGGCACCAGCGGTGTCGCAAGTGTCGTCCGGCCGGCACCGGCCCCAGCACCGCTCTCCTATTCTGACGACGACGACCCAGACAACCCACCTCAGGACGTTGCCGCCAGCAGGTGAGTCTGAATGATGCGCCATGCCTACCGTCCCGCCCATTCTGTAAACCATTCTATTGTCCCGTCCCACACTTGAAGCTGTCGATATCCAAAATGTTTCAGAGGCTTGTTCACACCCTGGGCTCGGTTAATACCCGTGCGAAATCATTTAACCAGGCTTTCCGCGGTAACCGATTACCAAAAAATAAGCCTGGAGGTTAGCAGGCTGCATTTAAACAGGCAACATTTAAACAGGCCACTGGCGGATTTTGAACGGTGGTTAGGGGAGGGGGGGGGGGGGGGCAATTGCCAATTTTGCCCTACCGTAGATCCGCCACTGAAACAGGCTACATTAAACAGGCTACATGCTATATTTTTTTTATTCCTCTCCCGTTAAACGATTTTATCGGAACTGCCGACACCTTTTCCTTGGACTACTATTTGGGATCCCGCCTTTTAAGTCCTATTCTGTACCCTTGCTTTAGGGTGGACAAGGCTGTGACTCGAGATGGGAAGTCCTGCGACACCGGCGACCGCGCTGATGGAGGTGATCCTCGTTCAGACGTCCTCGCACCTGGTGCAGCTGTGGCCACCGACGACTTCGGGCATGCTGTTGATGCCAAGCTAACCGACGAAGAGAAGCGACGCTTCATGACGGCTCGGTGGCGGCCTGTGCGGAAGGACGATAGAGAAGCGACGCTTCATGACGGCTCGGTGGCGGCCTGTGCGGAAGGACGATAGAGAAGCGACGCTTCATGACGGCTCGGTGGCGGCCTGTGCGGAAGGACGATAGAGAAGCGACGCTTCATGACGGCTCGGTGGCGGCCTGTGCGGAAGGACGATAGAGAAGCACCGCGTCATGACGGCTCGGTGGCGGCCTGTGCGGAAGGACGATAGAGAAGCGACGCTTCATGACGGCTCGGTGGCGGCCTGTGCGGAAGGACGATAGAGAAGCACCGCGTCATGACGGCTCGGTGGCGGCCTGTGCGGAAGGACGATAGAGAAGCGACGCTTCATGACGGCTCGGTGGCGGCCTGTGCGGAAGGACGATAGAGAAGCGACGCTTCATGACGGCTCGGTGGCGGCCTGTGCGGAAGGACGATAGAGAAGCACCGCGTCATGACGGCTCGGTGGCGGCCTGTGCGGAAGGACGATAGAGAAGCGACGCTTCATGACGGCTCGGTGGCGGCCTGTGCGGAAGGACGATAGAGAAGCGACGCTTCATGACGGCTCGGTGGCGGCCTGTGCGGAAGGACGATAGAGAAGCGACGCTTCATGACGGCTCGGTGGCGGCCTGTGCGGAAGGACGATAGAGAAGCGACGCTTCATGACGGCTCGGTGGCGGCCTGTGCGGAAGGACGATAGAGAAGCGACGCTTCATGACGGCTCGGTGGCGGCCTGTGCGGAAGGACGATAGAGAAGCGACGCTTCATGACGGCTCGGTGGCGGCCTGTGCGGAAGGACGATAGAGAAGCGACGCTTCACGACAGCTCGGTGGCGGCCTGTGCGGAAGGACGATAGAGAAGCGACGCTTCATGACGGCTCGGTGGCGGCCTGTGCGGAAGGACGATTTTCCTCTGTCGCGTCACTCCAAGAACGGGGTTGTTCGACCCAGGCGACTGAACCAGAACCATATGGACCGGTACAAGTGGCTGGCGATATCACGGCTGGAGGGGAAAAGTGGTGCTTGGTGCAGCACTTGCGTGCTGTTCGGGGTGTCCAAAGAAGGCGGAGGAAGAAGTGGGAGAGGACAGGAGATGGGAAAGCTAGTGATGCGACCGCTCACCAACTTCTCTGACCTGACCGGAAAGTATGGTGCGCTCGATGCTCACGAGAAGATGAGCTACCACAAAACAAACTGTCAGCGGGCGGCAGAGTTCCAAGTGCGATACAAAAACTCTGACATGCGAGTGTCAGCGATGGTGGACACTGCCAACAAGCAGCTGGTCGCGAAGAACCGAGCCGTTCTCAGCTCGATCGTTAAGACCCTGAAGCTGGCCGCCGCTCAGAATATGCCTCTACGGGGCCATCGTGATACCTGACGGATTGATCCCGGAGACGGTGAGTGCGTGGTAGTCTTAAACGACGGGAACTTCCGGCACTTGCTCCGCTTCCGAGCGGAGGCTGGGGATGCAGTGCTGGAGGAGCACTTGAAGGGGGCACAAGGCAACGCTCATTACATAGGCAACCGCATCCAAAACGAGCTGCTGAAGGACATGGCAGACCTCATAAAGGAGGGCATCTTGGAAAAAGTGAGAGACTCGCCTGTCTGGACATTAGTGGCTGATGAGACCACCGACGCTGCAAACAGCGAGTTAATGACTCTAGTGGCGCCTCGACTCCTCCGAAGATGGCACCATCCGTGTGCGCGAGGATCCGATCGCCGTGGTTGACGCATTCGCGGCGCTGCGCAAGACGGCACCCGAACCGGAGCTGCGGTTGACGGGACGTAACCTAGCGCGCGTCATGATGGAGCAGGTTCGTGACGTGAAACTGGACATGACGACACTGGTGGGACAGTGTTATGACGGTGCGGCGGCGATGTCCAGTGAGCGGGTCGGTGTGGCTGCCCATGTGGCACCACTCGCCTACTATTTTCATTGCGCTGTTCACGCTTTGAATCTGTCCACCTCCCTGATGAACAGAGTGGACATCATCCGCAACGCTCTGGGTGCGATGGAGCGCGTGGTGGCTTTCGTCACGGACGGAGCCAAGCGTGAAGAGCTCTTCCGGCACACAGGGACGGACGAGCTGGACAGCGTCCAGAGGAGAAAACTGCTGAAGCTGTGTCAGACGCGGTTCGTGGAGCGCCACACGTCGGTGGTCAGGTTCTGGGAGGAGCTCACTGGCGTCGTCATCGCATTGGAGAAAATGGCTACGTGGCAGGACTCCAAGACGAGCTCCAAGGCGAGTACTCACTTGTTGAGTGTGCTGAGCACCGAGTTCCTGGTGGGACAAGGTGTGACCAAGCGCCTGGCCACTGTGCTGCGCCCGCTGTCTCTGTCACTCCAGGAGAACGGTGCTGACCTCGTACATGCACTCGCTCTAATTGACTCGGTATGCGACGTCTCACGGGCATGAGAGAAAACGCAGACTCTGAGTTTGAGGCGGTCTTCAGTGAGGTGCAGAGGGTGGCTGACGACATCGGCGCCGAGCTGCGCAAGCCGCGTGCTCCGCAGACCTGCAGACACCGATCCACAGCCGAGCTAGACCAGAGCATGTAAGGATACTTCCTCATTAGCGTGTTCATTCCTGCCGTGGAAGCAGTCATGGCGGACTTGAAGGTCCGATTCGGTAAGCACCAGCGCCAGACTTTCGCTTTGACGCGGCTGCTGCCTGAGAACGTGCGGAAGACTGAGTGGGAACAGGTGCAGCCTCTCTGGGCTCAGTACCATCAGCTTCTTTCCGGCTCTGTACCGTCTGCTCTCAGTCCTCGCCGTCATGCCGGTGTCTTCGGCAGAAGCTGAGCGCGTGTTTTCAGAAGTGACCGGGACCCTCACACCGATCCGCGCGTCAATGTCTGAGGACCGACTGGAGGCACTTGTCCTCATTCAGGCACATCGTGATCGACTGCCAACTACTGAAGCGGTCATCAGCAAGTTCGCGGCATCTGGTGCCCGCCGACTCGAATTCCGGCTGACGCTGTAGCCCTCTCTTGGGCCGATCGGACAGACGGACGGGGAGGTGGAGGGCATCGTACATATATCACTGATCGAAGCGGTGCTGACGGAGAGGAGCTAGTGTGGGGGGGGGGGGGGGGCTTGAAATGCTACAAGTCAAGTAAAAATGAAAGTGTTTGTCGTGAATGTGTCTGTGTGTGCAATGAGGCAAGGGGACAAGCAGGGCAACTTCCTCCCTCCAACCTCCGCCTGGGGACCCCTGAGATCGATGCAGATTCGAGGATATGCTAGCGTCGAAGAATTGGAGCAGGTTGATGAAGTCCACATTTCGCCCCGACGACAATTTTTTGTTGGGGTTGGGGAATATAGTTTCAATAATTCCTAGAAAATAGCCGTCTTTTTAGTCAACGTCTACCAGACAGATCTGCCCCACACCAACCTAAAAATCCTGACGACGCCGATGGTCACAGGACGTGACAATTTGTTTTTTGGTGGCTTCCGTAATTTTGAAATCGAAAGCTATGGCCAGACAATGTCTATCCATTTCATTTAACAACCATATTTACAATAATGAGCTGCAACCTTGAAACGACATTTTTTGCTGCGGGTGGTTACTTCTTGTGCCTGTTGATAATAACTTCAGCTAATTAACCCTATTCCCTGCGGGGGCAGATTCTGCCCCTCCCGGTGGTTTTTCACTTGCCGCTTCTAAACCCTTAGGCCTAGCGTCTTGAAAATATGTGAATTTTCCCAGAAATTTAATGGCGCGTGTTGTGTTAAAATTTTGAAAACATCGGTCCAGCAGAGGCGGTTCCAGGCTCCTGTTTTGGGGAGGGTGTTACGAATGCGGTTTTACGGCGCATACTTCCTTCGTGGTTTGCAGTGCAATAAATGCGTCAGAAACAATTTCATTGTAATATGCAGCATAGATACTGGGATTGTACATATTTTGGGGGCAGAGGCGCACTCAGGATAAAACAATGGGAGGGGATACCCACCCTCAAATTAGGTCTAAATTCAAATTAGTAAGATGATAAAAGCGTTACGCGCATGGTGCCCCCATGTTTTCTCCTATGCGCAATATATCAAATTTAACAAATTACAACATATAATGCCCACATGTGACGTTCATGTCGTCCTAAACAATCACAAACAGCACATTTTTTCTCTCTTCAGTTTCATTTTACATTCCCTGAATACGCCTATGATTTTGATTTTGTTTTTTGTCTTTTGATATATTAAAGACCAGTACATTTGAAGCTCAAAAACGTTTAGGGCATGACAATCGGTAGAGCCACATGGCCACAATGATCTTTAAAAGAACACCCACAATTTTATGATGCTTTTCCCCCTGCTCCCCCCCCCACCCCACATTTTTTAAACAAAACAAGAATGTCGGGGTCTACAAAGAGAGATCTTGTCATGACGAATCGAATGGCGTTTTCCCCATCGAAATCGACCGAGCGGTTCTCGAGATCTCGGGGGGGGGGGGGGGGGGGGGCGGAATCTGGCCCCCCGCAGGTTAGCGTAATTCTGGACGCCAATAGGGTTAAAGGTCTGAGTCGATTTCGGAGTCGGAGTCAACTCCGAAGGGTCGGAGTCGGAGTCAGAGTCGAAGTCAACTCCGGAGGGTCGGAATCGGAGTCGGAATCGGAGTCGGAGTCGGAGTAGGAGTTACCAGAAACACGATCGACTCCGCAACCCTACTTCTGACCCACACCATAACTATGCAAAATACCTTCTTCTGATAAGGAGAATCAACGAAAAAAGTTCGATGTACTTTCGACATAGGTACCAGTTTTGTTTAATTAGTATTTCAAGTGGTTTTCTATGATACCTTTGGACATGCATGCCTACAAATCTTTAACATATGACTTATGACTCAGTGACCTCATATAGCGGACAACGTCCTGGCTAAAACAATTTACGCTCTGTTTGCTGTTCCAACCACCATTCAACATTCCTTTTGACTTCTCGATAACAAAATATGGCCACATTTTATCACGACACAATACATGACAATTTTAGTGCGGTATTATGGGACACACCGCGTGTGTTGAATTGTGATTGCCGCTGCTGCCAATAAGCGCTGTAGGTTGAGCGATGAGTAATGTTCTCCGCGGCTGCCCCTTCGGCTTGGTGACGTCTATATGAACAACACACAGCCATTACCATGGCTAAATGGTCCACTCAGGCCATGCGGAAAGATCAATACACATTGTCCGATGTGTTTGCTCGCTTGGCAGGATAAACCCCACCATCAACCAAACAAAGGGATCTAGTCACACCAGGGCCCGTTCGCCCAGTGGCACACTGCCAAGAAGCCATAGTATGTGTGTGGAGGATGCGTACGTGGTTTGTACAGGTCACTGCAAAAGTAATGGTAGGTACTACTGTAGATGGGTAAAACCTAGCAGCGTTTCATAACAATAGATATCCCTGAAAATATAAGCGGCACTTCTCCGTCCTACACATAGGCAGCTCTCTGTCACTTTTCACTATTCTACGCCCTAAAATAAAATTACAATATTCGAAAACCTGATTCTCTCCCCACTTGAGTGCACTGAGGCATCTCGACCCTGAGACCGCCTCTGATCGGAGAGTTGTAAGCCCACACTGGCACAGTATCGGGCGTAGTAGCTCGCATTTAGCGGGTCCTCGGGTAGAGGCTATCCATCGCAGTAGAGATGATAGTAAAGACCCCGTGTCAACCAATAGCTGCCCGCCTCACAAACGGGCAGTGGAAGGAAGGGTCAGAGGTCACCGATAAACGAAGCGCTGAACAGCGGGAAGGTCGGCTTAACTCTGGTTCTGGGATTAGAGCGACAGTGGAGGTGCAAATTGCGGGTAGAGGGGCATATTTCCGGAGATCCACTCACATGAGATACGATATTTCGTATTTATTGTCTTGCTTTAAATGCCTGTAGCTTTTATTAACACAACCTAATATAATAACATGTCTCAAATAATGTCACAATTAAGTTCTAACGCAAATAATAATAAACGTCAAGCGCTGCTTCAAACTGTGCTTGTTTATTAAACCCTTTGATGTATTTGATACTGAATACTGCCGCTGATTTTGCCCATCAGCGGCAGTATTCAGTATCAAAGACATCAAAGTGTTTAATAAATAAGCACAGTTTGACGTTGATTATTATTTGCGTTAGAGCTTAATTGTGACATTATTTGAGACATGTTATTATATTAGGTTGTGTTAATAAAAGCTACAGGAATTTAAAGCAAGACAATAGGTCATGAAGGAGGTGCCTGACTTAACATATCACATTCTTCTAGAACATTCAAATAATAATTCGAATTGATTGAAACTGTGATGTATAGCTTTTCTTGCGTGTGTGCATTGTCATCTTGTGCATATGGTGCTGATGAAACCTTTAATGACGAAACGCGTCTACCTATGTGTTTGCTTCCCTGTGTCATATATGCCATAATTGTCTGTGTATTCATATATGTATATATATATATATATATATATATATATATATATATATATATATATATATATATATATATATATATATATATATATATATATATATATATATATATATATATATATATATATATATATATATATATATATATATATATATATATATATATATATATATATATATATATATATATATATATATATTAGCTTGACTTCGGAGTATGGTTCAGTTTAGAGATGCCATTTTTGGGTACCGGCACTGATGCCCAGCTTGGCGGGGACCATTCTTGGGAACAAGTATGGTCTATGAAGGAGCTGTGTTGGCATTTCTTAGGTTCTGAGTGCTGTATTTCACAAGCTTCTAACCAATGTTGTCGTTTTGGCAGCCGAACGGAGGGCACCAGGGCGCGCATTACCAAAATCTAGCGACGCAAAGCTTAGTCCGATCCAGCGCTCTGATTGGCTGGAGGTGACGTCACGTCGCTGTTGCCATGACCTGTTAACCATCACGCATGTGATAAAGAATACAGCTCAGGCTCCACTGTGCCCTTTTTCGTGATACGCTTTTGCGATATATCGTTTTGTCATGTCGGTTTCGCAATTTTGCTCTTTCTAGCTTTTGCACTTTATCGTTTCCTCATTTGTGATGCACAACAAGGTTATCTTCCATTAAACCCGCACCACATTGTAATTTTGACCATTGCTCACCTTTCCTCAACTATACTGCTTATTTCCCACGCTGTTACCTGTCGCAACGGTGGCCTAGTGGTTAAAGGCGCTGGTCAAGATGGTTTAGTCATCCGAAGATTACGGATTTGAAGCCTCGTCAGACGTTTTTTTCGCCGTATCACATTTGCTTTAATACAAAATAAAAGACGAGGCGAAGCACAAACATGGATGTAATTTCCCAGAAAAAAATTGCATAAAAAAACGTCAACAATCGACGTTCCGCTACGCACAAAGCTTAATTGATTACGTATAAATACATACAGGTACCGACAGATCATGTATTCGGATCCTCCATTACATGACTTTTATGGCATCCACGTCAGTACATAATAGCACATATATGTGAAGAATTGGTGTATAAAACACGCACAATAAAACACAATGGCAGACATATGATGGCAACCTGTTGTGTGTACGGCAGAGCTCGGTAAGATTCCAACAATGATACGAATATGTAGGTATGCATATCATCAGCAACTCCACTGATGATTTGCACGGTGGCTATATATTTAACCGGGCTTCAATTTGTTCCTTCACAAACAACCTCCTGCCTCTCCTCAGCTAATTTAATGGATATTAAGAAAACACAGTTCACTTTTAAACTCACCAGCTTCCTCTCACTTGTGACTTTAACCCGGCATTGACTGGGGTCTCAGCAGATCGTCATTGACTGAGAAGGGGGGGGGGGGGGGGGGCGTTAACCCGCGCGGCGCTGGGGTCTCCAGCCGAACGCGCGGCGCTGGGGGGGGGGGGGGTAAATTTTACCCACCCTCGTATCTGCCGAACCAATAACCGCAGCGAGACGCGCAATGCGGCGATCGCAAGCTCTCAACGAGAAGAATCGAATGCATACTCGAAATACTTAAAATAAGGTCACATGTCAGGTCACGGTCAGGTCAAATGTAAAATGTAAGTATTTGAGTTTTTTGGGCTATACTTTCCATCCAAAGTCTTATATTGCAACTATTATCTCACAAAGTGCTCCAGAGTGTATAATTAATTTCCCGCATAAGTAAAAGTGAAATTATAAGCAAAGGTCAAGGTCAAGGTCAGGTCACACAAGGTCACAGGTCTACGAAAGCCATGCGACACATGTTGTATGGGTTATTTTACACGTATAATTCGATAGAAGCAACCATTTTCACAGCCTGACACCATATATCGTCCTCAGGTCAAGGTCAGGTCACAATAAGGTCAAAATTTGAAATTGATTAATCTAAATAAACATTGCATATTTCTAGACTATATTTGTCTTCGAAATACAGTGGTGGCATTTATTTGTCTGTATCTGGTCAGTAAAAGCCAAAAAACGCAATTAAAAAAAATGACGTCATGAGTTACTTGTTTTTAGAGAGCCATAAGTCAGTCAAAAATAAATCAATTGCTTTGAAATTTGGTTTGAACATCGTTCATACTCGGTGCTCTAATATATCTTCCGTTTTTTTTTTTAAATCTTCAAACAAAAAACTTTTGTGGAAATTCTTCCTCAAAAATCAGTTTTTTCTTCATTTTTTGGGTTTAACAACCCAAAATTTTGAAAATCTGAGATACCCATGTCAAAGACAATGTTATTTCCCTTCTTTTGACGCCTTTAATTTGCAATTTGCAGTAATATGCTATTTTCTACGATTTTTCAAACATTTAACGTTTTTTCACCAAAAATGACATGGCATGACGTCACTAAAACGTCATTATCTGCCACAAATTTTTCACGAATTTTAATTAGAAAAATGTCAGAAGACGTAGAATTGATGCACCATAAGCTACCGTAAGTTTCACTTTAATATCTGTCATAGTTGTCAAGTTATGGAGAAAATCCGGGAGGGGGGTAAAATTTACCCCCCAGCGTCGCGCGGGTTAAACACTGGTTATCTTCCGAACCAATACTCACAGCGAGACGCACAAGGCGGAAATCGAAATCTCTCAATGAGACGAATCTAAAGCATGCTAAAAATGTCAAAGTGAGGTCAAATGTCAGGTCACGGTCAGGTCAAAGGTAAAAATCGGCGTATTTGAGTTTATGGGCCATACTTTCCAGCCAAAGCCTTTGATTACGAACAGTTTCACCCAAATTGCTGCCAAAGGTATGATAAATATCCCGCATGAGCTAAAGTGAGATTGCTGGCCAAGGTCAAGGTCAAGGTCAGGTCAAAAAAGGTCGCTATGCTCAAAATATCTACGAAAGTCATGCAACACATGTTTTATGAGTTATTTTCCACGTATTATTCGATAGTGATAGTCATTTTACCACCTGACTTCATTTACGTGAAATAAATGTCAATTGCAGGTCAAGTTCAGGTCACCGAATGTCAAAATGGGAAATTGTTAAATCTAAACAAAAAAGGTATGTTGTTAGACAAGTTGTCTCAGAAATACAGTGGCGGCATTTATTTGTCTGTATCTAGTCAATAAAAGCCAAAAAACGCAATTTCAAAAAATGTCATAAGTTACCCATACTTTAGATGTCATAAGTCAGTAAAAAATGGAGATATCAGTTTGAAATTTTGCATGGTAGTTGCATGGGTATGGTTGTCTGACATATCTTCCAGTTAAAACAACAACAAAAAAATATGTGATAATTCCCCCCTCCCCAAAAAAAGTATTTTGAGTTTTAGGGGGTCAAAAACTTTTGTTTTTTAATCCAAGATAGCAGTTTTAGCCGTTGTAAGTTGCTATCTTTGGGCGTTTTTCGATTGCATTTTGCTTCAAATGTGGCATTTGTACTGCTTGACAAAGTTTTGCTGATTTTGGTGTAAAACTCGTGTCACTAAACTCACTAAACTCGTGTCACTGACGTCACTAAATTCGCTATAACTCGAAAAAATGTTGACGATTTTTTTCCTTTTTGCACACAGGACTTAAATATGATTTATAAGAAGGTACCCGTAGTTTCACGTTGATAGCGCTATTAGTTTTCAAGCTATTGCGGCAATTCATCAGTGGGGGGGGGGGGGGGGCGTTACACGCCCCCACCAGTCAATGGCGGGTTAACTAAACATTCATGAAATAAAGTTAAACCCGCTTGAAACACAGCCACTAATCACTTACATGGTGGCATGATGAGCACACCGAACTACAAAAGTGCACACATTTTCAACTGATCAAACATTTTTGTTCTCATCGTTTCTCATTTTTTCGTTTCTGCGTGTCGATTCTGCGTGTCCTAGTTCCACTTTTGCACCTTTGCGTTTCGATTTTGGGATTTACAGTACCGATATGGGACTTTCTCATTTCGTTTAGATAAGCCTGTGTATTTACCACTGTATTTACACGAAGATAGCATTTTTATAGACGTGAGAAAACACAAAGTCGACCTGATTAAACACAAAAGTGAAGCGATAAATTGCAATAGCGCGCAGTGGAGCCCGGTAGTAACTGTTCATCTGCGATAGGGATAATGTCCTGCTGGTCCGACCCAGCTCACCTGGACTCGCGATTTCTCGGCTCTCTGCGAGCGTCATACCCAGAGGGCATTGACCCAGCTGACCCGGCCCGCACGGTTCAAACCACGTGACCATTGCCTAACGCTAGCCTTTACGCAGGAGCCCCATTCATTCAGCCGACCTCCACCAATCCCAGTCGCGCAGCTGCTTCGAGAGCGCTGATTGGTCGCGTGCGGTCATGGCTGGCTGGGGCATCATAGGCGTATGTAGGAATTCAGTTACGAACTTAGACGATAAATGGCTCTGAAGATTGTTCGCAAATTGCAGAAAATTGGACGATTGGAAAACAAAAAACGTGCGATTCATATTTAGGTAGACAAAGCCAGCGACCAGCACATACAATTGCAAACGATTCTGCCGAACGGTTTAGGAGATATAAGCGATTTGCTGACTAGCCACTAGTACCTGCCATTACTTTTGCAGTGACCTGTACATACGCAGGCTGTGGTGACTGACCTGACATACGCAGGCCGTGGTGACTTAACCTGGTGATGAAGTGCCTATAACTCAGGTCTGTTTATTATAATAGAATGTTTGCTAGGCCGGAAAAAGCCAAGAACCTGTTCTGGTCACCATCCTTTACTTCAATTTAATAAAGGACTGATATTCATAGATAAAATTTGACACGACTATCCATTCCTCGAACATTGCAAAATGATATTGTGTTAACAACTCCCACCTAATTGTTCGAAGCGTATAAATTTCAGACATTATCTTTGCTTGTTCTAATTACAACCATCTCGACCAGGACACACGATATGCTGAGAGTCAGCAACACAGTGGCGAGTCGCGCTGGTACAGTAACGCGTCGCGCTGGTACAGTAATGCGTCGCGCTGGTACAGTAACGCGTCGCGCTGGTGCATTAATGCGTCGCACTAGTACATTAATGCGTCTCGCTGGTACATTAATGCGTCGCGCTGGTACATTAATGCGTCGCGCTGGTACATTAATGCGTCGCGCTGGTACATGAATGCGTCGCGCTGGTACATTAATGCGTCTCGCTGGTACAGTAACGCGTCGCGCTGGTACATTAATGCGTCGCACTAGTACATTAATTCGTCTCGCTGGTACATTAATGCGTCGCGCTGGTACATTAATGCGTCGCGCTGGTACATGAATGCGTCGCGCTGGTACATTAATGCGTCGCGCTGGTACAGTAACGCGTCGCGCTGGTACATTAATGCGTCTCGCTGGTACATTAATGCGTTGTGCTGGTACATTAATGCGTCGCGCTGGTACAGTAATGCGTCTCGCTGGTACATTAATGCGTCTCGCTGGTACATTAATGCGTCGCGCTGGTACATTAACGCGTCGCGCTGGTACAGTAACGCGTCGCGCTGGTACATTAATGCGTCGCGCTGGTACATTAACGCGTCGCGCTGGTACAGTAACGCGTCGCGCTGGTACATTAATGCGTCTCGCTGGTGCAGTAACGCGTCGCGCTGGTACAGTAACGCGTCGCGCTAGTACAGTAATGCGTCGCGCTGGTACAGTAACGCGTAACGCTGGTACATTAATGCGTCTCGCTGGTACATTAATGCGTCTCGCTGGTACATTAATGCGTCGCGCTGGTACATTAATGCGTCGCGCTGGTACATTAATGCGTCGCGCTGGTACATTAACGCGTCGCGCTGGTACATTAATGCGTCGTGCTGGTACATTAATAAGTCGTGCTGGTACAGTAATGCGTCGCGCTGGTACATTAATGCGTCTCGCTGGTACAGTAACGCGTCGCGCTGGTACATTAACGCGTCGCGCTGGTACATTAATGCGTCGCGCTGGTACATTAATGCGTCGCGCTGGTACATTAACGCGTCGCGCTGGTACATTAATGCGTCGTGCTGGTACATTAACGCGTCGTGCTGGTACAGTAATGCGTCGCGCTGGTACATTAATGCGTCTCGCTGGTACAGCAACGCGTCGCGCTGGTACATTAATGCGTCGCGCTGGTACATTAATGCGTCGTGCTGGTACATTAATGCGTCTCGCTGGTACAGTAACGCGTCGCGCTGGTACATGAATGCGTCGCGCTGGTACATTAACGCGTCGCGCTGGTACATTAATGCGTCGCGCTGGTACATTAACGCGTCGCGCTGGTACAGTAACGCGTCGCGCTGGTACATTAATGCGTCTCGCTGGTACAGTAACGCGTCTCGCTGGTACAGTAACGCGTCGCGCTGGTACATTAATGCGTCTCGCTGGTACATTAATGCGTCTCGCTGGTACAGTAATGCGTCGCGCTGGTACATTAATGCGTCGCGTTGGTAAAGTAACGCGTCGCGCTGGTACAGTAACTCGTCGCGCTGGTACAGTAATGCGTCTCGCTGGTACATTAATGCGTCTCGCTGGTACAGTAACGCGTCGCGCTGGTACAGTAACGCGTCGCGCTGGTACATTAATGCGTCTCGCTGGTACATGAATGCGTCGTGCTGGTACATTAATGCGTCGCGCTGGTACAGTAACGCGTCTCGCTGGTATAGTAACGCGTCGCGCTGGTACATTAACGCGTCACGCTGGTACATGAATGCGTCGTGCTGGTACATTAATGCGTCGCGCTGGTACAGTAACGCGTCTCGCTGGTACAGTAACGCGTCGTGCTGGTGCATTAATGCGTCTCGCTGGTACATTAATGCGTCGCGCTGGTACAGTAATGCGTCGCGCTGGTACAGTAACGCGTCGCGCTGGTACATTAATGCGTCGCGCTGGTACATTAATGCGTCGTGCTGGTACATTAATGCGTCGCGCTAGTACATTAATGCGTCTCGCTGGTACATTAATGCGTCGCGCTGGTACAGTAACGCGTCGCGCTGGTACAGTAACGCGTCGCGCTGGTACATTAATGCGTCGTGCTGGTACATTAATGCGTCGCGCTAGTACATTAATGCGTCGCGCTGGTACAGTAATGCGTCGCGCTGGTACATTAATGCGTCTCGCTGGTACAGTAATGCGTCGTGCTGGTACATTAATGCGTCTCGCTGGTACATTAATGCGTCGCGCTGGTACATTAATGCGTCGCGCTGGTACATTAATGCGTCTCGCTGGTACATTAATGCGTCGCGCTGGTACAGTAATGCGTCGCGCTGGTACATTAATGCGTCGCGCTGGTACAGTAACGCGTCGCGCTAGTACATTAATGCGTCGTGCTGGTACATTAATGCGTCGCGCTGGTACAGTAACGCGTCGCGCTAGTACATTAATGCGTCGTGCTGGTACATTAATGCGTCGCGCTGGTACATTAATGGGTCTCGCTGGTACAGTAACGCGTCGCCCTGGTACATTAATGCGTCGCGCTGGTACATTAATGCGTCGCGCTGGTACAGTAATGCGTCGCGCTGGTACATTAATGCGTCGCGCTGGTACATTAATGCGTCGCGCTGGTACATTAATGCGTCGCGCTGGTACATTAATGCGTCACGCTGGTACAGTAACGCGTCGCGCTGGTACATTAATGCGTCTCGCTGGTACATTAATGCGTTGTGCTGGTACAGTAATGCGTCGCGCTGGTACAGTAACGCGTCGCGCTGGTACATGAATGCGTCGCGCTGGTACATTAATGCGTCTCGCTGGTACAGTAACGCGTCGCGCTGGTACATTAATGCGTCTCGCTGGTACATTAATGCGTCTCGCTGGTACAGTAATGCGTCGCGCTGGTACATTAATGCGTCGCGCTAGTACAGTAATGCGTCGCGCTGGTACATGAATGCGTCGCACTGGTACATTAATGCGTCTCGCTGGTACAGTAGCGCGTCGCGCTGGTACATTAATGCGTCTCGCTGGTACAGTAACGCGTCGCGCTGGTACATTAATGCGTCTCGCTGGTACAGTAACGCGTCGCGCTGGTACATTAATGCGTCTCGCTGGTATTGTAACGCGTCGCGCTGGTACATTAATGCGTCTCGCTGGTACATTAATGCGTCTCGCTGGTACAGTAATGCGTCGCGCTGGTACATTAATGCGTCGCGCTAGTACAGTAATGCGTCGCGCTGGTACAGTAACGCGTCACGCTGGTACAGTAATGCGTCTCGCTGGTACATTAATGCGTCTCGCTGGTACAGTAATGCGTCGTGCTGGTACATTAATGCGTCGCGCTGGTACATTAATGTGTCTCGCTGGTACAGTAACGCGTCGCGCTGGTACATTAATGCGTCTCGCTGGTACATGAATGCGTCTCGCTGGTACAGTAATGAGTCGCGCTGGTACAGTAACGCGTCGCGCTGGTACAGTAACGCGTCGCGCTAGTACATTAATGCGTCGCGCTGGTACATTAATGCGTCTCGCTGGTACATTAATGCGTCGCGCTGGTACATTAATGCGTCTCGCTGGTACATTAATGCGTCGTGCTGGTACAGTAATGCGTCGCGCTGGTACATTAATGCGTCTCGCTGGTACATTAATGCGTCGCGCTGGTACATTAATGCGTCGCGCTGGTACATTAATGCGTCGCGCTGGTACATTAATGCGTCGCGCTGGTACAGTAACGCGTCGCGCTGGTACATTAATGCGTCTCGCTGGTACATTAATGCGTCGCGCTGGTACATTAATGCGTCGCGCTGGTACATTAATGCGTCGCGCTGGTACATTAATGCGTCACGCTGGTACATTAATGCGTCGCGCTGGTACAGTAATGCGTCTCGCTGGTACATTAATGCGTCGTGCTGGTGCATTAATGCGTCGCGCTGGTACAGTAACTCGTCGCGCTGGTACAGTAACGCGTCGCGCTGGTACAGTAACGCGTCGCGCTGGTACATTAATGCGTCACGCTGGTACAGTAACGCGTCGCGCTGGTACAGTAACGCGTCGCGCTGGTACATTAATGCGTATCGCTAGTACAGTAACGCGTCGCGCTAGTACATTAATGCGCCTCGCTGGTACATTAATGCGTCTCGCTAGTACATTAATGCGTCTCGCTGGTACAGTAACGAGTCGCGCTGGTACAGTAATGCGTCGCGCTGGTACATTAATGCGTCGCGCTAGTACAGTAATGCGTCGCGCTGGTACATTAATGCGTCGCGCTGGTACAGTAACGCGTCGCGCTGGTACATTAATGCGTCGCGCTGGTACATTAATGCGTCGCGCTGGTGGATTTGGGCCGGTCACCTTATTTTGGTATTTGTGCTGAAGATATTCACTGCTGAAATTCACAAAAATTGACATTGTGGACTTTTTCCGAGAAAAAAAATGGGGTCCAAACCTCTAAATATCACAATTCCGAGATATCCGTTTGAAGATAATGTCATTTCCTTTCTTTTGACGTTTCTTTTCTTCAATTTTCTTCAAAAGTCTATTTCTTACGATTTTCAAACATTAATAGTTTTTCCACCAAAAATGGCATGGTATGACGTCATTAAAACGTCATTATCTCCCTTTTTTCTTCTTTTCATTGCAATTTAGAGAGCAAAAAAAATCATTGCAATTTAGAGAGAAGACGTAGAGTTGATGCAGCATAAAGTATTGCAAGTTTCACGTTTCTATATATCATAGTTTTAAAGTTATTGAGAATATCCAGGAGGGGCGGATTCTGCCTCCCCACCCCCCCCCCCCCCCCCCCCCCCCCTCAGCGGGGCGCAGGTTAAGTGTCACCGGGGCTGCTTGAATTGCATCAGGTGCGCTGTTTTATCTCATTGAAAGAAAGGGATACATACAAACTTCAAATTCAATCATTCGAGAGAAAAAATAACTTCCGTTTTCATGAAGTTTTCTCCTAAGATCATTGTTTTTCACGTTCAGCGCAGGGAACGCGCCGGGGGATACTTGATTGAATGCCCCCCTCCCCCTCCCCCAGATTCCTGTGGGGGGAATTTTCCCCTGATGCCCCTCTGGATCCGCCAGTGAGGGCAATATAAGGATATATGTATCTGTGCACTGGGGTAACTCGCACCGCTGCGTAGCGGTAATGGCGATTTAAATTGTTTTGACCGCGTTTTTCATGAACTTCATCGATCGTAAATATAGACAGAAAATGGAAAATAGTTTTGATGGCGTTTTACATGAACATGATCGTAATTCGTAACTATGGGCAGAAAATGGAAAATCAATAGCTTTTTATTCATTTGTAATGCTTAAAAATCACTGTTTAGCTTCGCGTCATCATCACAGATAAATTTCACTCTGATAATGACGAGAAACCGAATATAAAGTGTTTTTTTTTTTAATATATATTATTGCATTATTATAGATGAGCAAAAGGCTATTGACTTTCCATTTTCTGCTTCTGTCTATAAATACCGATTTCGGCGACTTTCGATTTGGAACCTGAAATGTTGCGGTCTGGGCCATTGCGACTGAAGCGTCGCGTGATGACCTCTCCACTGTCTCCCAGGTTTTGGACACATTTTGGACTTAAGCGGAAATGACGAATTTAATAAAATGACAAATTACTTTTGGTGCTTATTAGAGATGCAAAAATTTCCCAAAAAACAGGAACCGGCCCCACACCGCCACCGCTCATGCATGAGTTGGGACCGGCATCAATACCGCCCACATGTGGCAGCACCCGCCAGGCCCGGCACTCGGCAGCTAGGAATCTGCATGTTTACTTCATTCTACACTTAAAATCTTTTAGCAGGAATATTTATAGTTTGCAATGTGCATTTTGCACCATTTTAACACACACCACATTGAAACACCAAGGGATAATGGATAGATATATATGGACCATGGAGTAAAGAAATCCCACACAAGTCAGAACTTGAGATAAATAATCAACAACAGACTAACAGGAAAGTGGAACAGGTTAAGGTGAGTAGACCTCTTTCATCTTTGGTGGTTTGAAAAAAATATTAATAAGACGCATGATAGATATATAGATCATGCAAGTCCAAACGAGCAGTTTAACAATATGTAATAAGTATGCATTCATCACTCAACATCACACAATGCAATGTTTGGGTTGTAATTGTAATAGCTTTTACAAACAATGTTGAGGTACTACAACCTACTTACCTATTTGATCAATGTTGACATGGACTAGTAAATAATAAATATACTTCACAGGATAATGGGGAAAAGGCAAGTTTTCCTGGACATTTAAGTATGACACACGTACTAAAAACATTGGGAGTGACAATCATATCTTGAATGATAAAAATACAATAATCAACCTGTTTTACATTACAGAGTATCCTCGGTTTTCTCACTATCCAAGCCAAGATATCTATAACTAACATCCAAGCCAGTCACACGCACAGAGCCACTCTTATACGGTTACAGGACACATTGGCGAATGTCATTTTGCCGAATGTCATTTTGGCGAATGCATATTGTCGAAGGACACTTTGACGAAATGTCTTTTTGACGACATGTGAATATGCCGAAAGCAAAATGGCGAATGCCTTTTTGTCGAAATGTCTTTTTGCCGACATGTCATTTTGTCGAAATGTCTTTTTGTCGACATGTCAAAAGGTCGAAATGTGATTTTGCCGAAATGTGAAAAAAGTCGAAATGTCCTTTTGCCGAATGTAATTTTGCCGACATGTGAAAAGATCGAAATGTCTTTTTGCCGAAATGTAATTTTGTCGACATGTGAAAAAGCCGAAATGTCATTTTGCCGAATGTTACTTTGTCGACGTGTGAAAAGGCCGAAATGCTTTTTTGCCGAAATGTTATTTTGTCGACATGTGAAAAAGTCGAAATGCCTTTTTGCCGAATGCAATTTTATCGACATGTGAAATGTTCGAAATTTATTTTTCCCGAATGCCGAATGCCTTTGGTGTCATGCACAGAAATTGTCATTTGTCAATATTGTTTGTGCGCGTGACGCTTTCAGCCTTCGTCTCGGCGCGCTCCTTCATTTCCGCGCGTGCGGCAGACTGCTCCATTGCAGCCCTGCTGGGGGCGTGATTGTGTCCCTTGCTCTCCACAAAGACCCCGCGAGCATACACGCAAAGCCCTTTGCAACTCAGACGCACTCGGGCGCTGCATCTCATGTATATCTTGTCGTCCCCACTCTGTTAGCAAACTGCCATATCAACTTTGGAACCAGCGACACCAATTTGGAATCAGCTATACCAACTTGGAATATTTTTTAAAGCTCAAAACCTGGAACCCTTAAACAAATTACGCCACGGACCGGCGCGAAAATTTTGAGTCTTATGCCCTAGATATGCATTCTCATCAATGCGTCACATTGCTTATGGTGCGGACCTCTAAAAATCACCTACCCTTGGCTACGTTCCTGCCCTGGAGGATGGTACAAAACCACAGCAGCAAGGGAGTGGAGCAGGATGTGCTTGGCAAAAAAGGCATTTCGACCTTTTCACATGTCGACAAAATGACTTTTGGCAAAAAAGGCATTTCGACTTTTTCACATGTCGACAAAATGACATTTCGGCAAAAAGGCATTTCGACCTTTTCACACGTCGACAAAGTAACATTCGGTAAAAAGATATTTCGACTTTTTCCCATGTCGACAAAATGACATTTCGGCAAAAAAGGCATTTCGACCTTTTCACATGTCGACAAAATGTCATTCGGCAAAAAGCATTTCGATTTTTTCACATGTCGCCAAAATGACATTTCGACAAAATGACATGTCGGCAAAAAAACATTTCGACATTTTGGCACGTCGGCAAAAAGGCATTTCGACAAAAAGGCATTCGCCATTTTGCTTTCGGCATATTCACATTTCGACAAAAAGACATGTCGTCAAAGTGTCCTTCGACAATATGCATTCGCTAAAATGACATTCGGCAAAATAGCATTCGCCAATGTGTCCGGACACCCTCTTATACGGCCTTGGCACCTATTTATACAGCCTTGGGCAGTGGGCACAGAGAAACAAAGCTACTTCACTGCCAAGGCCAGGGCCGTACCAGCCCCCACCAGTAACAGTTGGCAGCACTCGGACGTTTGGGCGTTAAAAACCTACTACACCATAGGGTTCCCATGTTAAATCGATGATTTTCAGACGAGGCTGGCTCGTAAACCTATGGTACATATTTTAAATTCGACTCCTAGACCAGATAGCTACAAGCCCAACGTTTCTATTTATCATTTTTCGATATTCCTGGCGTAAAGGGGATAAATGGACTTAGGGGTTAAAAAATGTCGGAACGACCGCTGACCGCTTCCAAATGCTACTACAGTACTGAAATATACACTACTTCGACTACTACTTCGTAGTATAATTTAATATGTCCGCTTCCAAGTGCTACTACATGTACTGCAAATACACTACTTTAACTACCACTTCGTATATTTCCTGGCGTTTAATTCAATAAATAAAGATATAATCTATGGAAATACAAGTTATTGATAGCAAACAATACCCTTAATTTATAATAGACAAAACATTACGAGAAAAATTATATCTTGTCTAATTTATTTGGGCGTTACATTCCTTACTGTTCTACCCGTTGTTCTATTACCATGGGCCGTACAACTGCCTTGGTATAACTTCACTGCTGCGCGTAATAACGGCTGAAGTATTTGACAATTGTGAAGCGTTGAGCTCAAAACGGCGTAGACAATTAATCCCGTCACTGAAATGCTAACTTTATCACCATAAATAACTTAAAATCACCAAAATGAAAATTTCAACATATTGCGGATTCGGCAGATAGACTTCTTTAAAAAGTATTTAATCTCGAACTGGCCCCAAGGGTTAAGATTTGATACTACAGCTTATTTTCGAATACGAACAATTGTCTTCACGCAATTCTGAGGCGTCGCGATTCTGAGGTGTGAAGTTGTGAATATCTGTCAAAGTGACACATTCGCGAATATCGATCTGCTGCTTAATTGACACACGTGATTATTTTACGGCCCAGTCCTGACGAATTCGTCGCAAATGTGACTCATCAAAACACATTGTTTGGAAATTGGTTTTGAAGGTGTTGTTGGGGAGAGTGTCACGTGTAATTATGCAAGGTCATATATGCATTATGGAGCTATTGTGATAAGAAGTTGAAGTGGAACTAGACAGGTTTGCATTCTGGGATAGGTCTTGGTCACTTAATATTTCTTTGCAAAATGTTTTTTGTTTGTGTTTTGCAGTCTTTCCACCTTTTCTAATTGTAATTGCATATAATACAATATTTGTTCACTACCAAAACTACAAATGATATGCCTTGAATATGTCCTTTCTCATGTGGAACTAAATAGTAAAAATGTATCAATAAATATTTTCAGTAATATGTATTTACAATAGTATTAACAATAATTATTATCATATACGTGGGTGGTTTTGTTCCATAGGTACTTATTTGTTATACAAAATAATTTGGGGTGACCTGGGGAATGTGATGACTAAATATAAAATTGTATGCTCTTCTCCACCCCACCTAGTTACTAGTGATGGCAGTGGAATATGATTTGGGGTAGTTGTTTCTGTTTGACTGCACTCGCATCTCACACTGCAGCAGTTACTGAGCTGATGAATTGATCATGAATTGACCATGCAGTTTGATTTATTACTTGTCACTGGTGTGTCCACTCCTTACTAGGTCGTACTAGTTATCACTTTTAATTTTTAAGCTGTGACATTGTTATTTGTTATGATGGTGTTTTACTGTTGTATATTTTGTTTTCTCAATTTATCATGATCTTCAAGCATGTATGTTCAGACTTCTGCCAATATTTATTTATATTCAATTAGTTTTTTTAAATTGATAACTTGTGCTGAGCCCGGCATGAGACCGGCAAGCCTGTGTTCAGACACAGCTTCAGGCACGCCGGGCCTGAATTTGGGCCCAGCGCCGGCTCCGTGGTCCTGAAATTTGCGTCTCTAGTGCTTATGAGTGACCAGTGATCACCAACCGCAAACAAACGATTATTTTCCACTCACTGCTGCCAGATTTAACAAATCATGTCCCTCCAGAAAAACATTTTTTTAACACGAAAACCTCAATTTTAGAACATTATTGGAAAATGATTGAAAAATCCCTGATCGAAAATTCAGAGGTTTTGTGAAAATCTTCCCTGAAACGTCACTTCGAAACCTCTATATTTCAGAGAAAATGTCTGAAACTGGCAGCAGTGTTTCCAGTGTCTTCTTCGCTGTCATTTTTTTTAGCCGTCACTTACAATGGGAAGGACACACTATCACACCCTAGAACATACGCACATGCAAGACACTTTGATTTGAAGGCAACAGCGAAAGGACACAGCCAAGGAGAAGGAAGGCCGTTTCAGGTGCTTCCTCCCAATGCGTCCCCATAGTTATCTGAAAACCTTAAGTTTTCAGAAGTAGGGGACGCGCGTCCCCCTGCTTCCCCCTCAATGCCAGCCTTGCAGGAAACCTTACAGGGTCAGCCGAGGTTATCCGAGGCCACCAACACTTTTTTGTCAATTACTTCGACAGAATTAAGAGAAAGAAGTGAAACCGGCACCAATGTGTTTGTCTCGTCGATACATGTCTCCCACTATGCAACATGACCTACTTGGGTCAACACTTGCCCATGACCTGAGGTCAAATTTCTGAGTCGACCTAACCTGGTCAGCATGAATATGATTCGAAGTGCCTGGACGAGACAAACACGATGGCGTCAAAACTATTGAAATATCTGTATTAGGTAAAAGTTATTTGATGAAGCAGGTTTGCCAACAAAATAGTTTTTTTTACCTTTGATGACCTCCGGAGCCTAAACTATTGACCTGGGCTAAAAAATGAGGACACCAAGTGCGATTGCATTTTTCCGTTTGCTCTTAGCTATTATAGTTCCCGATATATGTTTGGGGTTTCTGGAGCGAAGTCCTAAAACTAGAAAATCTGACCTTTGATGACCTCGGTGACCTCAATATTAACCTGAGCCAAACAATGACAAAAAGCTTTACAATTATTTTTGACGAGCTTTCGAACGGTATTTTTTGTTTTTTGTCTACGTTCACGTCCCATAGGAGCCGAGTTAGAAGGGGCGTTCAGACTAGAGCCCTTCATGGGACACAATTTCAGTCCCCATCCCGTTCCAGCCCATTCAGCCAGACCCAAACCCGTTCCAATCCAAATCCATAATTGATGGGGCTCCCATTCTCCCAATTCTCACCCATTTCAGCATATTTCACTTTTTTGTGGTTCTAAAAATTGATATGGTCTGTCCCAAACCCGTTCCAACCCGTTACATTTCCCAAAATTACCCAATTCCCACTCATTTCCATCCCGTTCCATGGGTTCCATGGGGATTCCCATTTCATGAAGGGCTCTAGTTCAGACCCCCCCCCCCCTCCCGGCACAGCGAAAGTGGGCACGGCGTGAGTTAATAATCACAGCTTACACCATTTGATACTGAAATATAGACTGAGTTTGTTGTGATTTGTCAAACAATGTTATTTTCTAGCTATCAGGATTCACGTTTATTTTCCTGCAAAGAATAGATGATGCAGAGCTAGCTGGCGGTCTTCCTACGCCAGTGATGGCTGGCAACGCGTTCAGTGGCAGCCGGCTCGGTTTGATGTCACGTCGCTTCTCTCCCTGCATTATTTCGCAGGGGAAGAATCACTGCGTAATGATATGATTATGATCCCTTTGCTCTTATTCAAGAATGAGATGTGCAGCACAAGTTTAATGTCCTCCCTTCGACAAGAGTGTAGCGGTCGTGATGAGTTCCAAGGATTGTGCGCTTCTCAAACATGTATTTTTCCGGGTGTCCCTGAGGGGTCACTGAACAAAAATTGCGTCTGGAACATCAAGCATGGCTCATGATAACATGATCCAGAAGGAAATGGACTGATGTGATGCGTATCCTCGGAATAGAAAGCATTGCAATATTTTCCCATTTACTTATAATATAGGTCACGAAATTGACCCGACCTTAGGTCACCGATATAAAAAAATCCGAGATAGACGAATTGCAGGTATCTATGACCTTATGAAATACTGAAAGCTTGAAACCGATCGGTCAATAACTGTGGCTGTGGTACGACCGCACACTTATTTGGAGGTGGGGTCACGTGACCTGGCCTGATGACCTGACCGGAGATGACCTGAGGTCAAGAATTTCACACGATGTGGGTAATTGATTCCCAAACACCTGTGTCAAAAATAGCGCCCCTGCGCACCGCGCTTACTCAACGAAGGACAGCATAAGGACAGGAAGGACAGCATAATTCAACGCAGCAGCGTCAGACATGTAGAAGGAAAGGTACGTTTGACATTTATTAATTTACTACGACGCAAAACTTTCAAGCATGCATCTCAAACAGATGTTCACCATAGCTATCGACTGCAGCAGCAGTCAGCTGGAAGTAGACCCAACCTCTCAGGCGAACAGACGCAAGTAGAAGACGCGGCAGTCCGAGTCGGTCGGTAATAACCCCCAAACCCAAACCACCAGTGAACATCGCTATGTAACTGCCGATCCATAAGCAAGAACTGTGGCCTAACCCGCGCCGTGCCGGGTAGACACCTTCCTAAGGTTTTTCAAGGATAGCGAAAAAACGGGGGCGCACAGCGTCGCCGTTTTTGGCACAGCTGTTTGGGCATAAATTACCCACATTATGTAAAATCATAGACCTCGTGTCATCTCAGGTCAGGTCACAAGACTAGGTCACGTGACCCCACTTCCAAAAAAGTTTGCGGTCACACAGTCACAGTTTTTAGATCATCGGCTTCAAACTTCAGGATTTCATCAGATCATATATATCTACAATTCGTAGATCTTGGATTTTGTATATCAGTGACCTAAGGCCGGGTCAATTTCGTGCCCTCCCCATTATAAGTAAATGGGTAAATATTTAAATGCTTCCTATTGCGAGGATACGCAAGATAGCAGTCCAATTTCTTCTGCATCATTTTATCATAAGACATTGTTGATGACCTAGGTGGAATTTTTGTACAGGGTCAGCCGAGGTCATCCGAGGTCACCAACACTGTTTTTTGTTGTCAATAACTCTCGACAGAATGAAGACAGAGAAGTGAAACTTGCACCAATGTGTTTGTCTCGTCGAGACACGTCTCCTATTATGCAACATGACCTACCTGGATCACCAGTCACTACTTCACCTGGACCTAAGGTAATGTTTTTAAGTTGACCTAACCTGGTCAACACTAATATGAGTCGAAGCGTTTTGACAAGACAGACACGATGGTCTCAACACTATTGGCTTATATTCATTAGATAAAAAGCTATATGCGAACAAAACTGTTTTGCAAAAAAATAGCCTTTTGATCTTCGATGGCCTCTGGAGCCTAAACTATTGACCTGAGCTAACATCTGAGGACAACATGACTATTGCATTTGTGTCAAGAGCTTTCGATTACTTTTTGTCCGTTTGTTCCAAGCTATTATAGTTCCCGAGATATTTGGTGGTTTTCTATTCGAAGCCCTACAACTGGACAATCTGACCTTCGATGACCTCTGGTGACCTGAATATTGACCCGAGGCCCCCAACAAATGACCGAAATAGTTTCACAATGATGTTTTACGAGCTTTAGAACAGTATTTGTTTTTGTCTACGTCCCAGGAGCCGAGTTCGAGGGGGGGGGGAGGGTTCTACCCTCCCCCTCCCGGCACGGCGAAGGTGACGCCGAGCACCGGACGGCGTGGGATGACAAGCTTGAAACACAGCATTTTGAACCCATTCAGAAGAGCTGATGGGCATAGGCGTACACAAGGGGGGGGGGGGGGGGGGAACGGGGCAACTGCCCCCCCCCCCCCCCTGAGGTCTGTACGTGCCCCCTTTGGTCGAACAAATGAATGATTGTTTGATTTTTTTAAAGATAAAAAGGGTGAAAATATGCTCTTTTAAAAATATAGTGGGCCGAATCCGGTGAGTTTTTTGGTGGAGGTATTTTATGCCCCCCTGAGCAAAATTTCCCCCCCTCCTGGAGCGAATCCTGGGTACGCTACTGGCCGTGGGAGGAATTTGAGTCATGTGTATGACGGCTGTGGGACGAATTCCAGACGTACGATGGGCGATGCCGAGACAACCAAAGTCAGGACCGTTGACGTGACGACCAATCAGAGGCTGGTGTTTGGATGGCAACCTCCCGCGAAATGCTGAAAGTGCCGGAGTGAGCCCCCTTGGGGTCGCCAATCTCTGCCTGCGTCGCGACTGGCCCCCGGGCGATAGGCAGCCCGCAACGCACGGTTACCTCCGCACGACCGCCGTGCCGTCCGCAGCCGCACATACCGGTCCGCAGCCACACATACCAGTCCGCAGCCACACATACCGGTCCGCAGCAGCCACACATACCAGTCCGCAGCCACACATACCGGTCCGCAGCCGCACATACCAGTCCGCAGCCACACATACCGGTCCGCAGCCGCACATACCGGTCCGCAGCCACACATACCGGTCCGCAGCCACACATACCGGTCCACAGCCACACATACCGGTCCACAATCACACATACCGGTCCACAACCACACATACCAGTCCGCAGCCACACATACCGGTCCACAACCACACATACCGGTCCGCAGCCACACATACCGGTCCACAACCACACATACCGGTCCACAACCACACATACCAGTCCGTAGCCACACATACCAGTCCGTAGCCACACATACCGGTCCACAACCACACATACCAGTCCGTAGCCACACATACCGGTCCACAGCCGCACATACCGGTCTGCAGCCGCACATACCGGTCCGCAGCCACACACACCGGTCCGCAGCCACACATACCGGTCCACAACCACACATACCGGTCCACAACCACACATACCAGTCCGCAGCCACACATACCGGTCTGCAGCCACACATACCGGTCCGCAGCCACACATACCGGTCCGCAGCCACACATACCGGTCCGCAGCCACACATACCGGTCCGTAGCCACACATACCGGTCCGCAGCCACACATACCAGCCCGCAGCCACACATACCGGTCGTCTTGTTAAAGGCGGCTATCAGTGCTCTTATGAAGTAAAAATCGGTGTAGAAGAAGAAATGTAAAGGAATAAAGTTTGTGGCTGATATGTATCTACTGACAGTTTTTGGTTGATTTCTTCCCGAAAGTGCATCAGTATTTTTTTCTTCTCCACACCGGAAAGAAACTTCGTAAACAAATGTAAATAAGAACAAACTTTGCAGTACCTTTTATTTTGCAAACTTGTTCTGGCAAGTCCAATTCAAGAATCGACATGGGGATAGTCCTGCTGCAAAGTTGTCTGCTTAGATTGTACAACTTTTGGTCACGTATAAGCCCTTATTACCATATAGTATTATATTATATTATATTATATTATTACCCTTATTGACTGAACTTGCTGGGATTTTGATTACATGCACTGTGGGTCAATGGAAGTTAAAAGTCCATAATAAAAGTACCTACATTACTTTGTTGGTTTGAGTTTTTGACCGGGGTCGGCAAGTCGATTACGATATAATGTTTCGACGTACGGGATCACGAGATTATAAGCTGGATAAAACGCATAAACGGATTGATCTTCTTGCACCTAAACCATACTTCATTTCCTATCAAATGATAAAGGTTATAAATATTGCAGCTAGGGTTACTGCTATCATTTGTATTCGTTTGTGATATCCTTCTAACGCACAAAATCCAATTAGTCTTGGTGATACAAATATCCAGAGAATATCAAAATTGTCCTACATTATTTAATATGTTATTATTCGTACATATCTGAATGTTATTATCATTATCGAAGCATGGAAGGTCCGCTCTCCAGGCCGTCCAAGTCGCATTTTTACTATATGGACATCATTTCAAATTAAATGGAGCAACCACCTACTAAAGAGCTCTGTACTACCCACCGTGGAATGATGGCGTGGCGGCATGGCTTTTCTGAAAATCCTCAACGTCATCTAGGTCACAATTTAGTTCGTATATTCACAGTGTATGTATGTTTCTTATGCCCATTCTCCCAGCAAAAAAAAATAATATCTCCCTTAACCCTATTTGTAACAGGGGGGGGGGGGGATTCCGAACCCCCCCTCTCATGTTTTTCGCAGATATCTCCAGAACGGCTGGGAGCAAGCCCATTAAATTTGGGGACTTTTCATAGAATTTAATACCGCATTTGGAGTCAAAATTTTGAATTCTTAACCTGAACAGAGGCGGTTCCAGTGCACAGTTTTGGGTGGGTTCGGAGGCGATATTTGGCGATAATACGGAAATACGATCTTCACGGTTTCATCCTAACTGCCTCAAGTATGAAGGAGGTACATCGGTTTACGGTGATTGCAACAAGTGCAAATTAGTTGATGTTAATGCAATATCATACAAATTGCATGGCAGAGGCGGTTTCAGGGGCTTGAAAGGGGGGTCCAGGAAGTAGTCAATGCTTGGCGGGAAGCAAATAGAGCAATGTAAGGGCATTTATAGCTATCAAGATGTAAAAGATAGCTTCTGCTTCCATTATTTGCATAATGTATTACATATAGAGTTTCAGGGGCGTGTTCAGGCACATGAAAAGGGGGGTGACTTGCATGGTGATGCCGATATGCCAGCGATAAGGGGGCAATAGACGGTTAGCTTATAATTATATATGAACATATGAGGCCAGAAAAGGGAATAAAGTCTTTTTTTTAGAGGCGCGTTCAGGAATTGAAGAAAGGGGGTCATATTATTGCAAAGAAACTAAGAGGCATTGGCGTACAATGACATAACATACTGCAGTTTTCGGATGAAAAACGCACCACAGGCTACTCTACGAACGATTATAAGATAATAGGCGAGTCTAGGTAGGGTAAAAGGGGGGTAAGCAATGCTAATTGAAATTGTAAGTGAAATAGTCACTGTTGACTAGTTAGTATCATAATAGCTGATAATATACTTATCAAAAGGTCTTGCGCCGCCCCAGTTTGGATCCTGGATACGCCTATGATGAAGTACAACATGCAAAAAGGAACTATCTACGATCAGTAACATATTTATAGTGCTGGGTAGCAACTTGTCTGCGGTTAATATTTTTCCCAATTTTACCTCCCTTTTTCACTAACCTGGAACCGCCTATGGCAAAAATATGATTTTTAACTTTTTTGTCTAGTGTCACAATCACATACCATTTCTTTTATAAAAAAACATCAAAAAATGGTTTTATTACGCATTTACTTCACCCACATATTGAGTGACCTGCACACGCCTATGATTTTTGAATTTTCAAACGACATCAACATTTATCAATTTCCAATTCAATCTCTATCGATTCGTATTAGTTGTGTTCAAATCAGTTCATAAACATGAAAGCTGTGTTGGATCAAAAATACCACTAAAATTTGTAGTTTTTGCCCCCCTGTTGCCCCTTTATCAAAAATGTAGATTATTTTATTATTTAGAAATGTAGATCGTGTTGAGGGAAACCAAACACCGTTTCATTTGTGAAAATCGGACGGGTATATCTCGAGATCTCCGGGGGGGGGGGGGGTGGAATCCGCCCCCATGTTACAAATAGGGGTAGCCAGGAGCCTGTTACAAATAGGGTTAATACAATATTGCCTGGCAAGGCCGCAAAAAGTCGTCACAAAATCAGGGCGCAATTGCAAAAAGCTTGGACTGAAATTTACTCAGATCTGTTTGTGAGAAAATTTCCTGCCGTCTTTGTGTAGTGTTGTTATTTGCTAACTAGTGTAGATTGTTCGTGAGGGCTGATTTCGTTCTTCTACAGCACTAAGTTAGCCCAGCTGGGCTGGATAATGGGTGTGATTTGGCCCACAACGTGAGCTCTGATAATACACAAACTGACCAGAGAAGTGACCGTAAAACAAATCCAACTCACAAATGACCCCTGGATGTAATTTGAACCTTCTAGTTGTGTCGGTTTCAAATCCGTAGATAATCAATCGACATCAATTAGTATTGACATTAATATGCTACATTGAGAGATATGCCTACATTGTCGCACGGGTAGGGCAAAATCACTACGTGTTCGGGTAAAGGGGGATACGACCCCCCTAGCGTTTCGCCCCTAATTGAGCTAGAGCTTTTATTCAAAGACGAGCGTGTTGCTTGTGACGAGAGGAAGCCGATGATACCCGATTTTAAGGTCTTGAGTTATTAGATGACCTCTGAGGCCATGCCAATGACCCAAAGGTCATCAAAATTGTAAATGCGTATACATTGAATTTTATCGAGCTAGAATCGTGAATGAGCATATCATAATGCTTAATGGGTGCCAAATTAGTAATCAGCGTCACAGAATGTCCTAAAAACTGCCACATAAAAAAGGTCATGTCAGGTCTTCTGAGGTCAGTGACTTCGGTTGACCTGTGGAAGCGAATGACCCCAATGGAACATATAATTATGTAAAATGGATCCCAAATTTGAATTCAGCGTCACAAAATGTCCTAGAAACCGCCAGTAGCCCAACAAAGTCATCTGAGGTCATCGGAGGTCAATAACCTCAGTTGACCTCTGTAAAGGTCAATCGAGGTCACAATCTCAGTGGAAACCACAACTGTCACCTGGAAACACCTGTGCATATGCTCCTGAACAACACACACTCGGAAACTGCACAAGTTACAAGCATCGATACTGCGGGACGCCAGTTGCACCTGACATGACCTTGAGAAACAGTTCATAGGTCACGGGTCATGTGGGTTATATTTTTTTTTTATAGAGTATGTGTCATTTTTTTCATCTTCAAAAGTAGGGTACTGAAAGTTCAATCGCAATTGATTGGAATCTACACGAGTTATTCCAGAAAACCGAGGGGGTTGGGTGGTATCCATCCATCGCCCATACTATCTGGGTGATGGTTAATAAATAGATATATGATGCAGTAATATGATAAAAGATGATACATTGATGTAACGCGATATTGAATAATTAGTGATATAATGATGATGGTGATGAATGTGGAATTATTCATATAAATATTGTTGCAATATTACTTAACGTACAGTACCTACATCAAATATACCAGGTGTTAGCACAGCATTCAACTATCAAAACATTCAAATGGAATGCTTGCTTGCTTGCTTGCTTTAACCCGCGCACTGCAGGGGCTTTGCGCCGAACACGAACTGCAGGGGAGGGGTTGATTTCCGCCCCCCTGAGATCTCAAAAACTACGCTACGTAGCGAGAAGCGGAAAATGGCATTTGATAGCTTGATACATGTTCTATCGAAAGTATGTCAGTATTGTTTTAGGTCAGGTCATAATTGAAGTCACCAGAGGTCATCAATGGTCAAACTTTCCATTTTGTCCCTGTTTTAGGACATCGCTCCAGAAATTCCCATATATCTCAGAAACTATGCTAGTTAGAAACAAACGGAAAACATCAAACGCCAGCCAGTTAAATTTTCAATAGGTGAGGTGTCCTCAAATTTGATCTCACGTCAACATTGGAGGCTCCAGAGGTCAAAGAAAAAAAACTTTTTTTGCTGTTTTTTCGGTATTAACTTTTTACCTAATAAAGATAACGTAAAACTGTGTACGCCATTGTTTTTATCTTGTCAAGGCGCTTTGCATGATATACATGGTGATCTTGTTAAGTTAACTTACACATTTTACCTCAGGTCAAGGTCAAGTGGTGACCCAAGTAAGGCATGTTGCATATTGGAAGACGTGTCTAGACGAGACAAACATATTGCTGTCTGTTTTACTTCTATATCTGTATTATGTCGGGAGTTATTGACAAGCAAGTGACCGTGACCTCGTATGACCTCAAATGACCCAATATGGGTCACTGAACCAAACTTACACTTGGATCATCAAGAATATCATATAATAACATGATCCAGAAGTAATTGGACTAATATCATGCATATCGTTGAAATAGGAAGCATTTGTATATTTCCCCATTGACTTATTATGGGGAGGTTACGAAATTAACCTGAGCTTAGATCACCAATATCAAAATTCCGAGATAAAAGAATTGTAAGTACTTATGCCCTCATGACATCCTGTAAGTTTCAAACTGATCAGTTAAAAAATTCTGGCTTTGGCACAACTGCAAACATTTTTGGAGGTGGGGTCACTTGATCTGGTCTGGTGACCTGACCTGAGATGACCCAAGGTTACTTTTTTCAAAGTGTGCGCAATTGATGTCCTAACAAGTGGGATAAAATCCGGCGGAGCTGCGCGCCGCCGTTTTTTTCGCTATCTGTGAAAAAACCTGAGGGGGGGGGGGCGGAAATCAACCCCCTGCAGTGCGCGGGATAAATGTGCCGCATTCACCAATTAGGTAATGTTAGTTCGGTGCGTCCTGTTCGAGAAAAAAATCACCTACTCAGGTTACATCACAGAGCAACTTTAAAGTAGGCTACTGAGCTGACCTTGGTGAGGTCACACAGCCGACCTCAGTGTGACACTGACCTGGGCCAGGGCGGGAGACAGCTGACTGCTGGAGCGGTGGCCGGTCAGCACACTGCTCCTCCGATAGACTGCAGGCGGCGGCAGACTCGGGCCGCATAGACCAGGGAGGACACGGAGTATCTGCGCCCCGTGGGAGGAGTATTCCGGTGTCGGCGTCTTCACTGCCAGGGAGGACACGGCGTATCTGCGCCCCGTGGGAGGAGTATTCCGGTGTCGGCGTCTTCACTGCCAGGGAGGACACGGCGTATCTGCACTCCGTGGGAGGAGTATTCCGGTGACGGCGTCTTCTGGACCATTAGACACTTGTCAGCGCCACACTGTTCCTGCGGTGTGCAGCAACTGGTGAATGCCGACTGGGCGCGGATGTGGTTAGCAACTGGTCTAAATCGGCCTTACAAAGCGGCACGGTCGCACTATTTCACAGATGCCGAATCCCCTCAGCCATGCTCTGTGCCAGACCCGCGCTCTGTGCCCCTCCAATCCCCTCAGCCATGCTCTGTGCCAGACCCGCGCTCTGTGCCTGGTGTGCCGCCGTGCTGTGGTCTGATCTGTAGACTGTGATGTGACCTGTGACCTGTGACCTGTGACCTGTGACCTGTGACCTGTGACCTGTGACCTGTGACCTGTGATATGTGACCTGTGACCTGTGACCTGTGACCGGTGACCTGTGACCGGTGACCTGTGGCCGGTGACCTGTGACCTGTGACCTGTGACCTGTGACCTGTGACCTGTGACCTGTGACCTGTGACCTGTGACCTGTGACCTGTGACCTGTGACCTGTGACCCGTGACCCGTGACCTGTGACCTGTGACCTGTGACCTGTGACCTGTGACCTGTGACCTGTGACCTATGACCTGTGACCTGTGACCGGTGAGCTGACCCGTGCCGGACCGCTGTGTCGCACCGTCCCCCGCTGCCGACTGAGCAGAAGTCCCAGCGTCGTCGCCTCCGACGCGTACCAGCGCCTCGCTCGTCGGTGTCGTCGCCTCCGACGCGTGCGGGCGCCTCGCTCGTCGATGGAACGCCGGAGAGGGCAGCGCGCGCCAAATTGATTCGACCCAAATTACAGCCGCAAAAGCCCGCCGAAGGAACGGGACGAAAGACGGCACTGTGTGTTCGGAAACTTGAGATGTAATAGAACAATTCACACAGCGAAAGCTTTTCTATTCAAACTATATTTTGTCAAAACTTTGTATTGTAATGTACCAATGTAACAAATAACAATTTAATTGTGCACCGTAGTAATTTTCTAGACGCTGGAATTTGCTCGTGAAACGGCCATCTGTTATCTGCACCTGTCCTTCATGAATTATATCCTGAATTATATTGCGTAATTTCAGTTTCCTGGGAGAATGGTTCCGACAGCTATGCGCAGTGTCGGGGCCAAGGAAAAAAAACAAATAATTAGCAACAAGTTAGAGTACAGCAGGATAAATCATAGATGATCGTTCCTGAGAACACATGACCTTGAAACTGTTAAAAGTTGACATACAATCATTTTTGCCAAAGACTAAGGTCCGGAGATCAATTTGTCGTAACAGCATTTGGTCGAAGACCCACTGGTGTTCTTTTCCGCCCCTGGACAACAGTACCATATATAATGTCAGCACGTTCCTTTCATGTATGTATTGCATCCTCCTATTGTTATCGGAATGTGATGCTGATGTACTAGTGGTGAGCGTTTTCTGATGGCAACAGGAGATACGAGTGCAGTGGTTGTATTGTGCTGAAATACAGAACTTGTCTGCAGTAGCATGGACGATGTGCACTGTTTGTTTGGATATTATAGGTTATTAAATTCCGAGATAAAAGAATTGTAAGTACTTATGCCCTCATGACATCCTGTAAGTTTCAAACTGATCAGTTAAAAATTCTGGCTTTGGCACAACTGCAAACATTTTTGGAGGTGGGGTCACTTGATCTGGTCTGGTGACCTGACCTGAGATGACCCGAGGTTACTTTTTTCAAAGTGTGCGCAATTGATGTCCTAACAAGTGGGATAAAATCCGGCGGAGCTGCGCGCCGCCGTTTTTTTCGCTATCTGTGAAAAAACCTGAGGGGGGGGGGGGGGGCGGAAATCAACCCCCTGCAGTGCGCGGGATAAATGTGCCGCATTCACCAATTAGGTAATGTTAGTTCGGTGCGTCCTGTTCGAGAAAAAATCACCTACTCAGGTTACATCACAGAGCAACTTTAAAGTAGGCTACTGAGCTGACCTTGGTGAGGTCACACAGCCGACCTCAGTGTGACACTGACCTGGGCCAGGGCGGGAGACAGCTGACTGCTGGAGCGGTGGCCGGTCACCACACTGCTCCTCCGATAGACTGCAGGCGGCGGCAGACTCGGGCCGCATAGACCAGGGAGGACACGGAGTATCTGCGCCCCGTGGGAGGAGTATTCCGGTGTCGGCGTCTTCACTGCCAGGGAGGACACGGCGAATCTGCGCCCCGTGGGAGGAGTATTCCGGTGTCGGCGTCTTCACTGCCAGGGAGGACACGGCGTATCTGCACCCCGTGGGAGGAGTATTCCGGTGACAGCGTCTTCTGGACCATTAGACACTTGTCAGCGCCACACTGTTCCTGCGGTGTGCAGCAACTGGTGAATGCCGACTGGGCGCGGATGTGGTTAGCAGCTGGTCTAAATCGGCCTTACAAAGCGGCACGGTCGCACTATTTCACAGATGCCCAATCCCCTCAGCCATGCTCTGTGCCAGACCCGCGCTCTGTGCCCCTCCAATCCCCTCAGCCATGCTCTGTGCCAGACCCGCGCTCTGTGCCTGGTGTGCCGCCGTGCTGTGGTCTGATCTGTAGACTGTGATGTGACCTGTGACCTGTGACCTGTGACCTGTGACCTGTGACCTGTGACCTGTGACCTGTGACCTGTGACCTGTGACCTGTGACCTGTGACCTGTGATATGTGACCTGTGACCTGTGACCTGTGACCGGTGACCTGTGACCGGTGACCTGTGACCGGTGACCTGTGACCTGTGACCTGTGACCTGTGACCTGTGACCTGTGACCTGTGACCTGTGACCTGTGACCTGTGACCTGTGACCTGTGACCTGTGACCTGTGACCTGTGACCTGTGACCCGTGACCCGTGACCTGTGACCTGTGACCTGTGACCTGTGACCTGTGACCTGTGACCTGTGACCTGTGACCTATGACCTGTGACCTGTGACCGATGAGCTGACCCGTGCCGGACCGCTGTGTCGCACCGTCCCCCGCTGCCGACTGAGCAGAAGTCCCAGCGTCGTCGCCTCCGACGCGTACCAGCGCCTCGCTCGTCGGTGTCGTCGCCTCCGACGCGTGCGGGCGCCTCGCTCGTCGATGGAACGCCGGAGAGGGCAGCGCGCGCCAAATTGATTCGACCCAAATCACAGCCGCAAAAGCCCGCCGAAGGAACGGGACGAAAGACGGCACTGTGTGTTCGGAAACTTGAGATGTAATAGAACAATTCACACAGCGAAAGCTTTTCTATTCAAACTATATTTTGTCAAAACTTTGTATTGTAATGTACCAATGTAACAAATAACAATTTAATTGTGCACCGTAGTAACTTTCTAGACGCTGGAATTTGCTCGTGAAACGGCCATCTGTTATCTGCACCTGTCCTTCATGAATTATATCCTGAATTATATTGCGTAATTTCAGTTTCCTGGGAGAATGGTTCCGACAGCTATGCGCAGTGTCGGGGCCAAGGAAAAAACAAACAAATAATTAGCAACAAGTTAGAGTACAGCAGGATAAATCATAGATGATCGTTCCTGAGAACACATGACCTTGAAACTGTTAAAAGTTGACATACAATCATTTTTGCCAAAGACTAAGGTCCGGAGATCAATTTGTCGTAACAGCATTTGGTCGAAGACCCACTGGTGTTCTTTTCCGCCCCTGGACAACAGTACCATATATAATGTCAGCACGTTCCTTTCATGTATGTATTGCATCCTCCTATTGTTATCGGAATGTGATGCTGATGTACTAGTGGTGAGCGTTTTCTGATGGCAACAGGAGATACGAGTGCAGTGGTTGTATTGTGCTGAAATACAGAACTTGTCTGCAGTAGCATGGACGATGTGCACTGTTTGTTTGGATATTATAGGTTATTTATTTACCAATCGCGCGGACCATTATACAATCATGATTGTTTCATATGATGAAGGTAATTGCCAGTTGTAGAAAAAGTTCAGAAAAAGACACACAAATGACAAATTGCTTTGATAGAATGCTGTACAAGGATGAATTTACGACATTTGATAAGACACCAAAAATGAACAATTGCTTTGATAGGTTGCTATACAAGGAATGCTGTGATATGGATTTATGACATTGGATATGTTGCCATTGTGGCAGCCTGCTATCACATTTTGGGTGAAATTTTGGCTGTTTAAACTTGTCCCAATCCTTCATTTTTTTTTGTAGACTGGTTGGCAAATGTTTGTTGGGGTATAGCACTTCTCACTTGGTCATGTGGTTCATCTTATGTTATTTCTTGGTGTCAACTCTAGCTATTTTTGCTTACAGTTTTCAATGCAGGGTAATACTTTGACTACATCTGTAAACAAAATACACTGCTAATAAGTAATAACACATTTCAAGCATTGCATTCCATTTTACCTGGCTCTCGTACATCAGGCAAGATATCACAAAATATAATAAGTGACACTGTGTTCTTTCGCAGAAAGTGGACATTACTGTCAACATTTCCACTTTTAACCCTATTTGTAACAGGGGGGGGGGGCGGAATCCGCCCCCTCATGTTTTGCCAGATATCTCCAGAACGGCTAAGAAAGCAAGAGCAGTAGCCAGTGGGCACACACATTGCACAAAAACAGAGCATCACGATATTGTACAGTACAACATCAATATCCCAAGAGACCACATCAAGGCTAAAAGGTCGGCATCACCATAAATTACCTAATACCATGGCATCACCATAAGGCGCAACAGATGACGGGCAGTTTCATCTGTGCACGATACCAAAAAACGGAGTGAGTCAACGACTCCATCAGGCTCTGACTGCGGATGGATCATTTCTGGGTCGATGTTCCCCGCGGCCAAAGACAGAATATTTTCAAAATTATAATTACACATGCTATGCACGAGCCCAAGAAACGATCCATCCAACTGGGAAGAGTCAACAGCTAGCACGGCTAAGCCTCGCGTCATGGCTCTGGACAGCCTGTGCTCTGACTTAAAGACATTGCAAAGCCCGCGAAAAACCATGCATCTCTGGGTCTCCTGGATGCTTGGCACTCCAAGTGCCGCAAGTATGGCTGAATGGTGGGCCTGAGGTGGCAGTTCAAGCGCCGCCTTGAGATGGCGAGCTTGAAAGCTTTCAAGCTCACTGACATCCTCAGGCCGGAGTGGGACAACTGCGATTCCGAAGGTCAGAGAAGGAGCCACAATCGTGCGCCACAGGAATGCCTTGTCCAAGGGGGCTAAATCTTTGCTGAAGATACCAGCAGGCGTTAGGCCATAGAAGGAGCCGCGGACACGCTTCACACGCTGATTGACGTGCTGTTTCGCCTGCAAGTTAGAAGAGACAATATGCATTTTTCCTGTATAGCAGATTGTTAATTGGATTGCATGCCATTTTCAGCAAGTGGCATCTCTAAATAATTGGAAAGTTATGATGTTCAGGTAATGCAATCCAATAACATTCCAAAAGCTCATCATCAAAGGACCTTTTGATATTATCTTAGAGGCCTGCTATCATATTGAGTGGAATACCAAAGTAGAATACCAGAGTG
>JAXIVJ010001127.1:72500-152261 GCA_036785665.1 Chirona hameri
TTAATGGTGCGTCGCCCACCCGCTCTATTGATTCAGGCTGTTGTCTCCTCTCCCGTCCGCCGCCGGAGCCGGGAGCCGCTCCTCTCCCGTCCGCCGCCGGAGCCGGGAGCCGCTCCTCTCCCGTCCGCCGCCGGAGCCGGGAGTCGCTCCTCTCCCGTCCGCCGCCGGAGCCGGGAGCCGCTCCTCTCCCGTCCGCCGCCGGAGCCGGGAGCCGCTCCTCTCCCGTCCGCCGTCGGAGCCGGGAGCCGCTCCTCTCCCGTCCGCCGCCGGAGCCGGGAGCCGCTCCTCTCCCGTCCGCCGCCGGAGCCGGGAGCCGCTCCTCTCCCGTCCGCCGCCGGAGCCGGGAGCCGCTCCTCTCCCGTCCGCCGTCAGAGCCGGGAGCCGCTCCTCTCCCGTCCGCCGCCGGAGCCGGGAGTCGCTCCTCTCCCGTCCGCCGCCGGAGCCGGGAGCCGCTCCTCTCCCGTCCGCCGCCGGAGCCGGGAGTCGCTCCTCTCCCGTCCGCCGCCGGAGCCGGGAGCCGCTCCTCTCCCGTCCGCCGTCGGAGCCGGGAGTCGCTCCTCTCCCGTCCGCCGCCGGAGCCGGGAGCCGCTCCTCTCCCGTCCGCCGTCGGAGCCGGGAGCCGCTCCTCTCCCGTCCGCCGCCGGAGCCGGGAGCCGCTCCTCTCCCGTCCGCCGCCGGAGCCGGGAGTCGCTCCTCTCCCGTCCGCCGCCGGAGCCGGGAGCCGCTCCTCTCCCGTCCGCCGCCGGAGCCGGGAGCCGCTCCTCTCCCGTCCGCCGCCGGAGCCGGGAGTCGCTCCTATCCCGTCCGCCGCCGGAGCCGGGAGCCGCTCCTCTCCCGTCCACCGCCGGAGCCGGGAGCCGCTCCTCTCCCGTCCGCCGCCGGAGCCGGGAGCCGCTCCTCTCCCGTCCGCCGCCGGAGCCGGGAGTCGCTCCTCTCCCGTCCGCCGCCGGAGCCGGGAGCCGCTCCTCTCCCGTCCGCCGCCGGAGCCGGGAGCCGCTCCTCTCCCGTCCGCCGTCGGAGCCGGGAGCCGCTCCTCTCCCGTCCGCCGCCGGAGCCGGGAGCCGCTCCTCTCCCGTCCGCCGCCGGAGCCGGGAGTCGCTCCTCTCCCGTCCGCCGCCGGAGCCGGGAGCCGCTCCTCTCCCGTCCGCCGCCGGAGCCGGGAGCCGCTCCTCTCCCGTCCGCCGCCGGAGCCGGGAGCCGCTCCTCTCCCGTCCGCCGCCGGAGCCGGGAGTCGCTCCTCTCCCGTCCGCCGCCGGAGCCGGGAGCCGCTCCTCTCCCGTCCGCCGCCGGAGCCGGGAGCCGCTCCTCTCCCGTCCGCCGTCGGAGCCGGAAGCCGCTCCTCGCTCCTGTCCGCTGCCCCTCTCCCGCCCGGCCGCCGCATCAGCCACCGTTTTCCGTCGGAAATCGATTTTGGGTAGGTGCGGCGGCGTGTGAGACGCACCTGTTGGCTCAGACTTGAGCGGTGTAGCCCTGCAACTGGTGCTGCAGCGTCTGCGGGCGAGGTGGCGCGGAAGGCAGCTGTTGTCACTGACACCAGACACGAGCGCTCTCGTCGGCGAAAACAACCGCTCGCATGTTAGGGAAGCACCAGCTAACATGTTTTATCGGGAATATTCCGGAAACTGTTTGGAATTTATTGAAGCGCGGTAGCAGACCCAGTCGCATGTCAAGGCCCAGGACGAGAACAACATTGCCACTCGTCAGAGGTCCAGACTGCGCCTGACTAATTTCAGCGTTCATTTTTCCGAAACCGTGCAAAAATGACTGTAAAATTGCAATGATACATTCGGTTAGCAGGCTCCAGCCCGATGTATGACTATGTATGACTATGATGTATGACCGATGAGCCCGATGTATGACTATGTTGTATGACTGTGGTAGCCCGATGTATGACTATGTATGACTATGATGTATGACCGATGAGCCCGATGATATGAGCCCGATGTATGACTATGTTGTATGACTGTGGTATCCCGATGTATGACTATGTTGTATGACTGTGGTAGCCCGATGTATGACTATGTTGTATGACTGTGGTAGCCCGATGTATGACTATGTTGTATGACTGTGGTAGCCCGATGTATGACTATGTTGTATGACTGTGGTAGCCCGATGTATGACTATGTTGTATGACTGTGGTAGCCCGATGTATGACTATGTTGTATGACTGTGGTAGCCCGGTGTATGACTATGTTGTATGACTGTGGTAGCCCGATGTATGACTATGTTGTATGACTGTGGTAGCCCGATGTATGACTATGTTGTATGACTGTGGTAGCCCGATGTATGACTATGTTGTATGACTGTGGTAGCCCGATGTATGACTATGTTGTATGACTGTGGTAGCCCGATGTATGACTATGTTGTATGACTGTGGTAGCCCGATGTATGACTATGTTGTATGACTGTGGTAGCCCGATGTATGACTATGTTGTATGACTGTGGTAGCCCGATGTATGACTATGTTGTATGACTGTGGTAGCCCGATGTATGACTATGTTGTATGACTGTGGTAGCCCGATGTATGACTATGTTGTATGACTGTGGTAGCCCGATGTATGACTATGTTGTATGACTGTGGTAGCCCGATGTATGACTATGTTGTATGACTGTGGTAGCCCGATGTATGACTATGTTGTATGACTGTGGTAGCCCGATGTATGACTATGTTGTATGACTGTGGTAGCCCGATGTATGACTATGTTGTATGACTGTGGTAGCCCGATGTATGACTATGTTGTATGACTGTGGTAGCCCGATGTATGACTATGTTGTATGACTGTGGTAGCCCGATGTATGACTATGTTGTATGACTGTGGTAGCCCGATGTATGACTATGTTGTATGACTGTGGTAGCCCGATGTATGACTATGTTGTATGACTGTGGTAGCCCGATGTATGACTATGTTGTATGACTGTGGTAGCCCGATGTATGACTATGTTGTATGACTGTGGTAGCCCGATGTATGACTATGTTGTATGACTGTGGTAGCCCGATGTATGACTATGTTGTATGACTGTGGTAGCCCGATGTATGACTATGTTGTATGACTGTGGTAGCCCGATGTATGACTATGTTGTATGACTGTGGTAGCCCGATGTATGACTATGTTGTATGACTGTGGTAGCCCGATGTATGACTATGATGTATGACTGTGGTAGCCCGATGTATGACTATGTTGTATGACTGTGGTAGCCCGATGTATGACTATGTTGTATGACTGTGGTAGCCCGATGTATGACTATGTTGTATGACTGTGGTAGCCCGATGTATGACTATGTTGTATGACTGTGGTAGCTCGATGTATGACTATGTTGTATGACTGTGGTAGCCCGATGTATGACTATGTTGTATGACTGTGGTAGCCCGATGTATGACTATGTTGTATGACTGTGGTAGCTCGATGTATGACTATGTTGTATGACTGTGGTAGCCCGATGTATGACTATGTTGTATGACTGTGGTAGCCCGATGTATGACTATGTTGTATGACTGTGGTAGCCCGATGTATGACTATGTTGTATGACTGTGGTAGCCCGATGTATGACTATGTTGTATGACTGTGGTAGCCCGATGTATGACTATGTTGTATGACTGTGGTGGCCCGATGTATGACTATGTTGTATGACTGTGGTAGCCCGATGTATGACTATGTTGTATGACTGTGGTAGCCCGATGTATGACTATGTTGTATGACTGTGGTAGCCCGATGTATGACTATGTTGTATGACTGTGGTAGCCCGATGTATGACTATGTTGTATGACTGTGGTAGCCCGATGTATGACTATGTTGTATGACTGTGGTAGCCCGATGTATGACTATGTTGTATGACTGTGGTAGCCCGATGTATGACTATGTTGTATGACTGTGGTAGCCCGATGTATGACTATGTTGTATGACTGTGGTAGCCCGATGTATGACTATGTTGTATGACTGTGGTAGCCCGATGTATGACTATGTTGTATGACTGTGGTAGCCCGATGTATGACTATGTTGTATGACTGTGGTAGCCCGATGTATGACTATGTTGTATGACTGTGGTAGCCCGATGTATGACTATGTTGTATGACTGTGGTAGCCCGATGTATGACTATGTTGTATGACTGTGGTAGCCCGATGTATGACTATGTTGTATGACTGTGGTAGCCCGATGTATGACTATGTTGTATGACTGTGGTAGCCCGATGTATGACTATGTTGTATGACTGTGGTAGCCCGATGTATGACTATGTTGTATGACTGTGGTAGCCCGATGTATGACTATGTTGTATGACTGTGGTAGCCCGATGTATGACTATGTTGTATGACTGTGGTAGCCCGATGTATGACTATGTTGTATGACTGTGGTAGCCCGATGTATGACTATGTTGTATGACTGTGGTAGCCCGATGTATGACTATGTTGTATGACTGTGGTAGCCCGATGTATGACTGTGTTGTATGACTGTGGTAGCCCGATGTATGACTATGTTGTATGACTGTGGTAGCCCGATGTATGACTGTGTTGTATGACTGTGGTAGCCCGATGTATGACTATGTTGTATGACTGTGGTAGCCCGATGTATGACTATGTTGTATGACTGTGGTAGCCCGATGTATGACTATGTTGTATGACTGTGGTAGCCCGATGTATGACTATGTTGTATGACTGTGGTAGCCCGATGTATGACTATGTTGTATGACTGTGGTAGCCCGATGTATGACTATGTTGTATGACTGTGGTAGCCCGATGTATGACTATGTTGTATGACTGTGGTAGCCCGATGTATGACTATGTTGTATGACTGTGGTAGCCCGATGTATGACTATGTTGTATGACTGTGGTAGCCCGATGTATGACTATGTTGTATGACTGTGGTAGCCCGATGTATGACTATGTTGTATGACTGTGGTAGCCCGATGTATGACTATGTTGTATGACTGTGGTAGCCCGATGTATGACTATGTTGTATGACTGTGGTAGCCCGATGTATGACTATGTTGTATGACTGTGGTAGCCCGATGTATGACTATGTTGTATGACTGTGGTAGCCCGATGTATGACTATGTTGTATGACTGTGGTAGCCCGATGTATGACTATGTTGTATGACTGTGGTAGCCCGATGTATGACTATGTTGTATGACTGTGGTAGCCCGATGTATGACTGTGTTGTATGACTGTGGTAGCCCGATGTATGACTATGTTGTATGACTGTGGTAGCCCGATGTATGACTATGTTGTATGACTGTGGTAGCCCGATGTATGACTATGTTGATGACGATGTATGACTATGTTGATGACGATGTATGACTATGTTGATGACGATGTATGACTATGTTGATGACGATGTATGACTATGTTGATGACGATGTATGACTATGTTGATGACGATGTATGACTATGTTGATGACGATGTATGACTATGTTGATGACGATGTATGACTATGTTGATGACGATGTATGACTATGTTGATGACGATGTATGACTATGTTGATGACGATATATGACTATGTTGATGACGATGTATGACTATGTTGTATGACTGTGGTAGCCCGATGTATGACTATGTTGTATGACTGTGGTAGCCCGATGTATGACTATGTTGTATGACTGTGGTAGCCCGATGTATGACTATGTTGTATGACTGTGGTAGCCCGATGTATGACTATGTTGATGACGATGTATGACTATGTTGATGACGATATATGACTATGTTGATGACGATGTATGACTATGTTGATGACGATGTATGACTATGTTGATGACGATGTATGACTATGTTGATGACGATGTATGACTATGTTGATGACGATGTATGACTATGTTGATGACGATGTATGACTATGTTGATGACGATGTATGACTATGTTGATGACGATGTATGACTATGTTGATGACGATGTATGACTATGTTGATGACGATGTATGACTATGTTGATGACGATGTATGACTATGTTGATGACGATGTATGACTATGTTGATGACGATGTATGACTATGTTGATGACGATGTATGACTATGTTGATGACGATGTATGACTATGTTGATGACGATGTATGACTATGTTGATGACGATGTATGACTATGTTGATGACGATGTATGACTATGTTGATGACGATGTATGACTATGTTGGGCATGGGGACTATGCAGTGGCAGATCCAGGATTTTCTAAGGCAAGGGGCTTCAGACCCGAGGGCGGCATATTTCCTCGGTAACAGGGGCAGCATGGTCCAGAGGGGCGGCAATCCAATATGCCAATTAAACGGGTCAAATATGCCTCTTCCTTAACCCGCGCCCGGGGGGGGGGGGGGGGGGGGGGGGCAGAATCTGCCTCCTCCCGGATTTTCTCAGCATCTTGAAAACTATTATAGATATTGACGTGAAACGTTCCGTACCTTATGTTGCATCCATTTTACGTCTTCTCTCAACATGTCAGTTGGGCAAACTACAGAAGCGATACAAAATAGATCAATCAATTTTTAGATTTTGTTATGCACATATTTGAGCATACATGCAGTATCAAACTGTGAGGCCTGTCATTAGGACAATTCGGAGCAACATACGCATACTCGGAGGTTAAAAAGTGTCTGAGAACATGTTGTCCATCAATATATCGAACGCTACAGCGCCTTCGGCGCCGGCAAATCCTTTGCAAGAACGTCGTCGCGGCGCCTTCGGCGCCGCGGTGCCCGAGGGCGCCGTTTTCTAAGGCAGGGGGCTTCAGCCCCTACGCCCCCCCCCCTGGATCCGCCACTGGGACTATGTTAGGCATTCGGTATACATTCGGTACATTCGGTACAACATGGAATGACAATTATACTGCTTCATTTTTGTGACACATGTTTTGAATATTGCAATCAAACACCGATTAGGAATCATTTCTGTACCAAAATTCATTATGAAGGAAAGCTGGACATGGAGGGTGAAGTTCGCCAAGATTCCTTTACTTACTGGAAATTATATTTAATGGGTAACAGTAATTTTCCTTCGCGTATTTGCTTGTATATATATACGAAATCAGACCGTTCCACACGACAGTTTTTTTTCTGAGATCTTCGTCATACATGAGTCGAACAAAGCGCACTTTGTGGAATCATGGATGTTTTTAACGTTTTGAACGAAAATGCAGTGAACGTTTACATCTGCTTTCTCATGTTAGTGAGGCTTACGGATACGCGATGCCATAGGTATTGATCGAGGATCGAATAGAAATAAAAGAAGGTTTTGGGATATGAGACTTGTGTAAACAATTCGTCGTCTCCTTAGGTTTCTGAACAAGAGCGACAACTTTAGTGCCTTAATCTCCAGGCTGAGAGCGTTTAGTTAACAGTGTAAAATTTCAAGAACGTTAAGTGGTGCAAAAGTAAAATTAAGCGACATTTTGTTTGCGCTGCTAAAAGCTCATCAAAGTCTGAGTGACACAGCGCTCGGCTCGCACTTCACTTGTATCACTCGTATCACTCGTATCACTCGTATCACGATATCTGAAGTCGGACTCTGCCATAACTCGGTTTACTTGGTCATCAACACCGGCGGATCCAGGGGGGCAACCAAGCTATGCCCCTCCCCCTCCAACAACCTCGAAGGGGGGCCAACATGTCTTTTGGCCCCCAAAACGTTAACAATTTAATGTAAAAATTGACTTTGCAGCAATCAAAATCCAGCTATCCAATGTGAAAACCTGGAAAATTTCGGAAAACACGGCTCTTACCATCAAATCTGGGCTTTAAAAAAAATCAACTGGACGAGAAAATAGCGGCCAGCAAGCTGCCAGTCGGAATTGAAGCTCGAAAAAACGTTTTTGTTGTACATGTAGGAAGACACTTCAAATGGTATCAATTTTGAATCCAATCTACACTCTATTTCGGCGCAAATGGTTGTCAAAAATGACGCGCTGCTTTTGTGGAAATAACTTTTCGGGACGCGTGACAGCGGTGTGTACAACATTCATGTGTGATTCTCACGAAGGTCCCAATGCAGTTGCTTGCACTAGGCCCAAATAATAATGTTTTGACGCGTCAATATTTTGATCCAGCCCAATGGTATTGGAGAAAATGACCGATTTACAAACGGCAATTATGAAGCACTGGATAACAGTGATGGGATGAATGGCACATGAATCTGTGCATTGTGCATTGCGGCAATACAGTTCCAGCCACCTAGATGCTTTAACAATTATCTTGGAAATTGATACAATATTGCTTTATAAGTGTATCAATCCCTTGGCTCACCTGAATCCATTTTTTAACTCAAATTAGAATTACTGTATCAAAATATTAATGCAGTAACAGCATGGATGAATAATTTTGTTAAAAAAATACTTTTTCATAATAATTTTTTGTAATTACATTACAAAATTAATTGTATTTACTTACAAAATATAAACTTGAAAATGTAAAAATGTTATCCTAAGCAAATGACAGAAACATATCTGACGTAATTTGTCGCCACATGATGGCGTCTCAATCTTTCCTGAAAAACAAAAATCCAACTTACGTAAACAGTTTGAGTTGTGGCCGAGATGGATGGAGTAAACAGTTGTGCATCAGAAGGTGTGATTATTTTTGGAGACTGGCAATTTGCCATGGGGACTAGATGTTTTTAGTGAAATGTTGCCAATAATTGTGTCCATTATTGTTATCCTTAAAGGGGACACGTCCGGAGGATTTCTAAAAAGCAACTTAAATGAATGATGGGGATCAAGAATCGTGTATGCTCAAGCTCAAACTTGCTCCTGCAGCACCTACAGCAGGGTATCGGCATTAAAAAAAAATCTGACTCCAGAACGTTAGTCCTAGCTGTGCTTAGTACTAGATTCATGATGGCCGCTCTCATCCAGTTTGGCTGTGAAATTGGCGCCCCCGCAAAGCCGAAGCGTCCAAATTCGCCGAGACTTGACCTTCAAAAGTCTATCTGTGTTATAAGGTATTGGTCACAAATTTCCTACGGCCCCAAAGTCGAGCCATACTTCATCCACCATTGCATGGAGGACCCGGAATCACAAGAATATATAGCCTCGACACCAACCAAATTAGCTACACACATATATTCTAAAAAAATAGGTACCAACATTTGCGTGAATCTTCTCATTAGCTCCACTGTTGTGAAATTACAAGCAAACTCTTCTCTCGTCTTTCTTGAAATATAAACGCACAATCAAACACATAGTAGCTCTGACTATTGTGTACGATGCCAGTATTTCAGCGATAGGTTTATCTACCACTTAAAATATACAATTTCAGACAGAAATTCGCTACTCTTATACGGCCACTCGCTACGACAGAAAGCAATGGGGTGTCATCCCGGGATTCCCCATGTATCGGCTGCCGAGCGGCTAAGCATTAGCGATGACGTCACTGGTGCTCTGGTCCAGTCGTGGCCAGCCCCGTCGCCGAAGCTGCGCTTTCGAGCGTTTTGCGGTCTTTTGACGGGTGTTGACGACCGGCAATTTGAAGTCGTCGCCGTTAGATCAGTAAGTTAGTTAGGTTGCAAGTCTATGCCTTATATTTTTTTTTTATAGCATATCTTGAAGACTGGGGCAGCGTATCAGTCAGACCTCATTCAGTCAGAGCGGGGCAGCGTACGGCCGTCTCGCTCCTCAGCCGGACCGGTGCAGCGTATGGCCGTCTCACCCCTCAGCCAGACCGGGGCTGCGTTTAGCCGTCTCAACTCTCTGTCAGAGCGGGGCAGCGTGTGGCCGTCTCACCCCTCAGTCAGACCGGTGCAGCGTATGGCCATCTCGCCCTCGGCCAGACCGGGGCAGCGTATAGCCGTTTCACCCCTCAGCCAGACCGGGGCAGCGTATGACCGTCGCCCCGTCAGCATGAATTAACCCGCGCTGTGCCGGTGCTCGACGCCACCTTCGCCGTGCCGGGGGGGGGGGGGGTTACGACGCCCCTCTAACTCGGCTCCTATGAGACGTAGACAAAAACCAAAAAGACAGTTCGAAAGCTCGTTAGAATGCATTTCGAAACTATTTAAATATTTTTTTTCAGGTCAATATTGAGGTCAGCAGAGGTCATCAAGGGTCTGATTTTCAAGTTTTAGGCTTCGTTCCAGACATTCCCAGATAGCACAGGAACTATGATAGCTGGGAACAAACGATAAAAAAGCACTGAAAGCTCTTGAAAATGCAATCTGCGAGGTGTACTCAGATCTGAGCTCAAGTGAATAGTTTCGGCTCCAGAGCTCATCAAATGTCAAAAAGGCTATTTTTTTTAGCAAAACAGTTTTCACAAATATATTTTTAGCCAACAAAGATAGCACTGAGAAAAAAATGTATTCCCCCTCTCTAAAATACCAGTATACACCAGACATATACACCCAGTTGTACATTAGTATATTCTACATGGACAGAATTTATGGGTTTTATATGAAGTTTACCTAGGGTGGTGTTCACAGGTGTTCATGCCCCCCCCCCCCCACAGAGTTTCTAAGTATCTTGGAGTATAATGGAGATGAGTACCATGATTTTAGTCAGCTACTCCATCGTAATTTGGGGCAGTTATTTTCATTCCATGCGTGGAAGACCCCAATAAACTCTGGGTACTGGGTCATCTACTTACTTCTCCGGCTCATCACTCGATGTTTTTATCACTAGCTGTTACGACGTCGTCAAGTCCTGTTTTACCAAGGTTTGCCATTTTAGCACCCATAAGTTTGTTCGCGCGTTTGTTGACGTGCCTCGTTGTAAGCATCCGTGCACCAGAGTACGCACACGTTGTTTCCACCGCATCGATCCCGCTCTTTTACAACTTGATATTGTGCGGGCTGATGGAGTGCCGTTTTTAGCGCCTCCACGGTCTCAGAGAAGTGGGATAGTTTTGTTGCCATCTTTCTGCCTGTGATAGACGCCCATGCTCCCATCAGAACCGTTCGAATCCGGAACCCCAGCCACAGTGTCAGACGCTACTAAAGCTTTGATGTGTCGCCGTCGTGGGGCGCTGGCTGAGTTCGGACACGGGTCGACCGAGTACCGTGACGCGAATCGGGCAATGCGTTCCGCCATCAGGCGCGACAGTCGTGAGGACGTGGAGCGACGCATCCGCGAAAACGGGCGTAATTAAATGTGGCAGATTATAAAATATTTTGTTGGCGGTAAGCGATCCTCGCGTGAGAGGCCCAACGCCTCAGTCGACGAACTGAATAACTACTTTGTCAGCGTTGGACCGCGCGTGGCTGGGGAAGTGAGCGGGCTGCGGAATGTGCCGCAGGTGGCCTGTCGCCTGCCGCGTGTCGGTGCCTGTGCACTTGAGCTGATACCGCTGTCACTGGAGGAGCTGCGGGCTATCGTCTTCGGAATGAATGGCTCGTCGGCTTCCGGTGACGACGGCATCAGCATCCACATGTTTCGTACATGTTTCGACTCGACCGGAGAGGTGCTATTGCATTTGGTCAACTCCAGCATAACCCAATCCGATGTTCCCCAATCCTGGAAGCATTCCCTGGTACACCCTATCCTTAAATCCGGTGATCCCTCCAACCCATCCAATTTTCGTCCCATCTCTATTGTCCTTATCATCGCCAAAATTGTGGAACGAGCTGTCCATCAGCAGCTTCATACTTACCTGTCCGAAAACCACCTCCTTTCTCCTAATCAGTACGGTTTTCGCCCCCGTCACTCCACGGAAACCGCGCTGACTTCCATAGCCGACCATATCCTATCCGCCTTCGACCATGGAGAAGTCTCCCTTCTCTGCCTGCTGAACTTGACCAAATGTTTCGATGTGATCGACCACTCAAAGCTCCTTTCTAAATTACAGGCTCACGTAATCGACACATCTTGGTTCTCGGCATACCTGCGAAACCACACCCAGAGTGTCAGCCTCACTGACAATCTGGGTGGTGTAAAAAATCCCACCCGCTGCCTAACAACATCGGTATTGTCCAAGGCTCAGCTTTAGGACCTCTTCTCTACTGCGTGTTCGCTAACGACATCAGTCAGTTTGTCGAAGACGCAGTAGTAGTCCAATACGCCGACGACACACAAATTATGGTCAGCGGCAAAAAGTCTGAAATTCAAACAGTCGTCGCACGCATGGAACACGTTCTGGCCTCTCTTGACATTTGGTTCCGAGCAAACGGACGTAAAGTTAACGCCGCTAAGACCCAACTGATGCTCTTGGGAAGCCCACACAATCTGCGCGCTTAACCCGACATCACAGTAACATTCCGCGACCATGATTTACTCCTCATTTCGGAAGCCAAAATGGTCAGCCTCGACCTCACCTTTGATCGTTCTCCGAACTGGACAGCTCACGTTTCAACGATTACTAAACGCTGCTTTGGAGTTTTGAGTGTTCTGTCACATCTGCGGGGACACCTACCCCCCGCCGTGATTCTCGCGCTTGTCAACGCCCTGGTCGTCTCGCAAATTATATACTGTATCTTGGTGTACGGCAGTGGCACCAAACAGAACCTCTCTCGCATTCAACAAGTACTGAACTACTCAGCTAAAGTAATTTTCGGACGCAAACAATTATGACCATGTGTCTGATTTGCTGGAGCGACTGGGGTGGCTCAGCGCTGAGCAGCTTGCATCGTTCCACACGCTGTGTCTCGTGCAGAAGGTGCGCCGTAGCGGTGAGCCGGAGGTATTGGCGACCGGTCTCACCACTGTAGCCGAGGATCGCGGCCGCGATCTGGATATTGTCACTCGTCAGGACCATCTGTTATACGTGCCGCGGTCCCGCACCGAGATGGGGAAGAGGCGGTTTAAGTGCAGGGGACCGGCCTCGTACAACGCCCTGCCACCCGATCTGTCACGGCTCCCTCCGCACCTGTTCGGTCGCCGCCTGAGGAGGCACCTCAGTGATGGCCGGTCTGCGCAAGTTTGATCCGTGTGGCTTGATGTGACTGCTCACTTTATTTGCTTTTGACTAGGGTGTGATTGTGTTTGTATGACTGTCGTTGTGTGAAGTTGTGTATATGTGCGTTTGTGTTCCATGTTCATATAACATTCCTTTAGTTTTGTATTACAATGACGTGAAGTAGTAGTAACCGCAAGTACATTGCGGAGTGCTTTAATACACAGTCTGAGTCTGAGTCTGAATCTGGGGTTGACACTCCTAAACTCCAGCACAGGGAGTAATACAGAAATTTGGTAGAGTTTGTAGAGGGATTTCACTTCGCGTCTCGATGGCAGCGCCCGCCATCTTGGTAACTCGTGCGCTGTGACTGTTGCCGCTCTCTGCGTCGTTACCTTACCATACCTTACCTTACCTTACGGTAATCGGGATTTTTAGGCCTCAAAGCCTGTAGTACCCGCTCCCATCGAGCTCATGATACCTGGCATGTCTCAGTCAGTGTCAGGTATGCTGAACCCGACGTGATCCCAATGGGCGTCCAATCTAGCCTTGAAGGCATTCAGCGAAGGAGCGCAGACCACTTCGGATGGGAGGCCGTTCCAATCATTCACAATACGTGTGGCGAAGGCGAATCGTCTGACCCTTGCGGTCGCCGAGGACTTGCGGAGTTTGAAAGGATGGCCTCTAGTTGGACCGTCTGCCAGTGTGAAGTAAACGCTTGGATTCACGTCAACCCCGCCGTGGAACAACTGCTATGTGTAGATCATGTCGCCTCTGTGCCGCCTATAGTAGAGAGATGGAAGCTTTAAGTATCGGAGCCTCTCTTCATATGGTTTGTGGCGAATGGACTCTACCATGCAAGTGGCTCTCCGCTGAACCCTCTCTACTAGCCGCTGATCTGACCTGTTGAAAGGCCCCCATACTAAAATGCCGTATTCAAGATGTGGACGAACAAACGTCTTGAACAGCATGGGAAGTGTGACTTCATCAATCAGTGCAAATGAACGCCGAATGACTGCCAGCGCCCAGGTCGCCTTAGCAACCGCCGACGAAGCATGCTCCCTGAACTTCAAGTCAGCATCGATGTGAACACCCAGGTCCTTCTCTAGGAGAGTGCTGTCTAGCTGATCACCGTCCATAGTGTACGCGAAACTGATATTTGCATGTCCAATGTGCAAGACTCTGGTTGAAGGGCATCATTTTCTCTGGTTGAAGGGCATCAGCCAGGTGTTAGACCACCTAGCGAGAGCATTCAGGTCTGACTGGAGATGTGCCGCACCACCAGTGGAAGAAACATTCGAATACAGCTTCGTGTCATCGGCTAACAGTTTCACATCACAGCGGACAACATCAGGCACGTCACTCACATAGACAAGAAACAGTAACGGGCCAAGAACAGATCCCTGAGGAACTCCGCTAGCAACGTCTGTCCAATCTGAGTTACAACCTTCGAGGGCTACCTGCTGCTTTCTCTCAGTCAGACAAGATTCTATCCAAGCAAGAAGTTTGCCTGTGATGCCGTAGCTATGGAGTTTGTTTAAGAGTCTCAAATGCGGAACTGAATCGAAGGCCTTCTAAAAGTCAAGGTACACAATATCAACAGGGTTGGCGATCTCCAGTTCCCTGCTCCAAGCATCAAGGACCTCCAGCAGTTGTGTGTTACACGAGCGTCTCGGGCGGAACCCATGCTGATCATTGGACAAGATATTCTGCTCAGTCAGATGGAATAACACCTGGTCACGAATCAGGGACTCCAGAATCCTGCACGGTATGGCAGTCAGGCTAATAGGGCGGTAGTTACAGGGGTTCTGCTTATCACCCCTTTTAAATAGTGGTACTACCCCTGCTAGTGACCAGTCTTGCGGAATGCATCCTGTATCTAAGGACCTACGGAGGAGATGAGCAAGGGGCACTGCAAGGGAGCTGTGAGTTTCCTTCAGGACGCGTGGGTGCAAATCATCTGGTCCTGGAGCGCTAGCTGCATTTAAAGAAAGGAGCTTCTGCTCAACTGCACCTGCTGATATGGTTATTAGGGTGTATCATCCGGAAAAACTCAACATGTGTATACGATATTATTTGTCACTGGTCACTCTGGAGCCGGAATATGCCATTAAACAAAATATGACCAAAAAACTGAGCCTGCGCCGAGCAAAACAATTTTGACTTTTAACAGTGACGCCCGGCGTTGAAGTCTCCCCGCTAGTTACGCGCACACTAACACCACGCGGCGACGGGAGCCGTGCCGCCACTCCCAAGGTCAGGTGTGTTTTAGCGTCCGCTAATGCGACTTTCACATCAAATATCGGATAATTAACGACAGGTATACCTTTCATTTATATATTTTAGCCAGGGACTTCACCAACGACTGCTTGCTGTCGATGCTTGGCAGCTGGTCGCGGTGCGCGAGCCGGCTGCTGATCCAGCCATGTCGGCGTTCCTCGCCGAGCACCGAGCCGGCTGCCTCGGTCACCACCTTCACAGCCCGCTCCACCGCCACCGTGTGGACGGGGAATGCGGCGATCTGGAATGGCTGGCAGCAGATGTCTTGTAACTCGGCGTCTGTGAGGTCGGTCGTCAGCGGCGGCTCGGTGATTAACTCCTTCTCCCACTCTAGCAGCTCCGTGTAATGGGCGGCGGCGAAGTTGATAGTCGGGAGCTTGAAGGGTCTGACTCTCTCTTGCGGCTGCTGCCGACACCGCCGAATCCCATCCACGGCCCGGAATCGCACCACAGCGTCAGGGTCTTCCACCATGGCCAACAAAACGGCCTCCGGATGAGCCCAGTAGGCGTTCCGCTGCACCACCGGTCTGATGACATCCTGCAGCTGAGTGGGCAGCATCCGCAGCAGCTCCACGCCCCGCATGACGTTTAAGGCGCCGCTGGTGCAGGTGCTGTTGGCCTTGATGTGGAACTACATGTGGATGTAGTGGTTCATCAAAAATCCCACCAGCTGGGTCAGCTCGGCCGACGGCGACGATGACCCGAGGTAGAGGCGCAGCAGTCGCGCGGCCAGAATAAGCCACCTGTGATGCCCGTCAACACTGTGTTAGATGACAAGCTCCAAAAAACGTAAGACTGTCACAAAAATGGGTGGGAGGCGGAAATAAAACCATTAAGTGTGATTTAAAAAAGAAACAATGGCTAAATGAGCTATTTTTGTTTTGTTCAATCACTTTTCATCTAATATTTCAATAAAAAATATTATTGAGTTAATAGAATTACCATAATTAGTACATCCCGTTTATTGTCTTTGTTCAGCGCACTGAAAGGTATCTTAATTTTAATTTGAGCAATGTTTAGCTGTTGAACTAGCTGTTCGTGCATACCTGGCGTGATTTACAGGTCCAATCTTGCGATGCGCGTCGCTGTCATCCAGAAGTTTGCCGGCATGCACCCCCCTGGCGAGCCGGTAGAGCAGCTACTGGTCGGTGCTGAGCTCAGTCGCCAGCTGGTCCGAGAGGTCTGGCAGGTCCGAGAGGTCTGGCCACCGCGCAGAACGACTCCACTCCCAGGCGGTGGACCTCGCCACTAGCAGCCTTACCCAGCGGTCCCGAGAAGGACTTGGGCCCTGTGGTTGAGCCGTCCAGTTTGTGGAACACCGCCCATAGGTGAAGCTCGTTCGCGTGGAGCTGGCAGACGAACCAGTGGACGGCGCGGGGCGAGTCTTGGCCGAGCTCAAAGAGCCGGCACACGCCGCCATCCCTGCCGGTGTTAACGGCGGTGCCGTCACATCCGAGCACTCGGACGTCAACGGCGTTGCTGATGGCGATGTCCGTCAGGTGTCTAGCTTGGTGGATTTCCCGTCCACTTTCCGGTGTAAAGTGTGTAAGATATTGTGAACCAGGCTCCACCACCACCGCCACATGCTCTTCCTTTTTTAGCTCGATTTCTCGATAAATGTTTGGTCTTTGCGGCCATCAAAACATAAAGCTTCGATGTGACCGTGCTGCTCGGCTCTCTCCGAGGCCGCCATATTTCTCACGCGCTCCCTTTCGCGGTACATTTTCATGGGATCTACTATGAGCTTCGTGTTGGTTTCCAAAATTCGGCCGATGTCTAGTTGGAAGCCGTTTACAATGGCGCATACAGAGCGGTGGGGGATGCCGCAACGATCAGCAGCAAGAGCCGTGTTAGTAAGCCTTTCTAAATTGCGCTCACCGGTACCGTCATCTTCGCTTTACTCCATATCAGAGCCTCCGGTGCCAGCTTGGTCGGTGGCGGTGCTGCTGGAGGCCGATGCACTATGTGCCTCGGGGTTTTGAAGGCCAGACGGCCCGGGCTCGCTGCTGGTGGCTCTCGGCGACGGCGTCTCCTGACCGTGCTGTTCCCGGCACCTGCGTGCCGCGGCGACCCGCCGTCGGCGCGTCTCCTGATGGTCCGGCGTGCCCATAAACATTTTTCGAGGCCCCCTTTGATCGCGCAAGAATTTTGCTTCCATCTGTGGTACCCGGTTTTCGTAGGGACACTTGCAGGAACGTTCACTACTGCACTTGCAAAGGGCAATGTCAAACAGTTTTCCGGAAAAACTTTCGTTCATCTTCGACTTGGCCTTTTTTCCCTCACGATTTTGCGACCTTGTTTTGTTCAGCGCTTGAAATTTCTTGTAACATTCCGCAACTTTCTTATATACTGACAAATATTTCATAACGGGGATACCTTCGCTGGTCCATACGGCGATGATCTTCTCGGCGACCGGCCTAAAAACTGTCTTCATCTCCCTTCGAAACTTTGCAGGCCCGGAATGGATGAGCCTGATGTAGTTAACAACATCCTTATTGGTTGGTAACTGTTTTGCAGGCAGGTTATCGGGCGTCCCAAGAGAGAAGTGATTGGGCTTACTGCGAAGGGACATTTCCGTTTTGATGTCCGCCTGTGGGAGAGACGGGCAAAACTTAAATGCGGATGTTGATCGTTTGCGAGGGACCATGTATGTAATTTCAATTTTCAATAGATGGCAAATGTAAACCGACCCGCTTTACTGACCTGTGGTGAGCTGTGAGCTGCTGAGATATGGCTGCTGCTTGACGCCTCGGCACTCTGATACACACTGAACGGGGGACGAAAAACAGCGAAACGCTAGGGGTTATCCAGCCGAGTAAAGACCCTGGGTCCGTGTGGCGCCGCGCCGGTCCGCTGGGAAAGCAAACAAACAGGGGACGAGCGGTGCCGGCCAAGGGAAGGTTCTCTATCTGCACAACCTGTTTCTACGGGCAGGGGTAGCCCATTAGCCAGAATCTATACCTACCCTGGCTTAAGCGTCTTTGGAACAACCGAGGGCAGTTCAGCCGCCTAGCACAGTCCCTAAATTGCATAAAATCGATTTTGTTTAGGTCCTTACAGTTCTTTTGTAAGGACCTTTTTATTATGGATTTTATCTTTATTAGGATCATTATGCCAAATAATGGTCGTAGTAGAGGTACATCCATCGTATATAATCGGCATGTCATGTGAAAGTCGCGTTAGCAGGCTCTAAAACACACCTGACCTTGGGCGTGGCGGCGCGGCTCCCGTCGCCACGTGGTGTTAGTGTGCGCGTAACTAGCGGGGAGACTTCAACGCCGAGCGTCGCTGTCAGAAGTCAAAGTTGTTTTGTTCGGCGCAGGCTCAGTTTTTGGGTCCAATTTTTTTTGGGTCAGATTTTCTAGATCCAAACGTAGCAGTGACAAATAATTTCATATACACAAAGCAAATTTAAAAATAAAATATTCCGATGATACACCCTAAATTGGTTATATCATATAACTCAGTGGTCACAGCTCGATCAGGGAGGGTAGGGATGTCGTTATGGTCCTCTTGAGTAAACACGCTTGCAAAGAATGTGTTGAGGATACCTGCCTTAACCTCAGCCCTGCTCTCAAGGGTCCCAGATGAGTCTCTTTAACCCGCGCACTGCAGGGGCTTTGCGCCGAACACGAACTGCAGTTGGTTTCCGCCGCCCCCCTGATATTTCGAAAACTACGCTGCGTATCGAGAAGCGGAAAAAGGAATTTGACAGCTTGATGCATGTTATATTGAAAGTATTTCGGTGTTCTTTTAGGTCAGGTCAAAATTAAGGTCACCAGAGGTCATCAAATGTCAAATTTTCCAGTTTTTTTTTCTCCTGTTTTAGGACATCGCTCCAGAAATTCCCATATATCTCAGAAGCGATGCTAGTTAGAAACAAACGGAAAAGCAATCGCCAGCCAGTGAAATTTTCAATCTGTAAAGTGTCCTCAGATTTGATCTAAGGCTCCAGAGGTCAAAAAGAAAAAAATGTCGTTTTTTTGCTAAATAGTTTTTTGCTATTAACTTTTTACTTAATAAAGATAACGGAAAACTGTTTACGCAATTGTGTTTATCTTATCAAGCCGCTACGAGTGATATACATGGTGACCTTGTTAAGTCAACTTAAGAATTTGACCTCAGGTCAAGGTCAAGTGGTAACCCAAGTAGGGCATGTTGCATATGGGGGCGGCGGAAATCAACCCCCCTGCAGTGCGCGGGTTAAGTCACCAATGGTTTTCACCTTTTCACCTTTCACCTTTCACCTTTCACCAAGTCACCTTTGGCTTGGTTTTCAGCCTACTGTTACTGTACCTCAAAAAGGCCTTAGGATCGACTTTTTAATCTGACACTAGCTGGGATTCGAAGTGTTTGCGGAGTTGTCTCGTTAACTGTCTTAGTTGGTTTCTACACAGCCTGAACCTAGCCATATCAACAGAATCATTTGTGTTTACACTCCTCTGCCACAAGGCATTCTTTTGCTTTCTAAGTTTTAAAGCATGGCTAGTCATATATGTTCTTCCTAGACTGAGAGCGTTTAGCTACTGGAATACATGTTGTGACCATGCTGACGATTGCCTCTTTGAAAGCCCTATAACCATCATAAACTTCACTGGATAGCAGCTGTTCCCAATCAGTTTCCGATATCATCCTATTTAATTCCCTGAAATTAGCCCTATGGAAGTTGAGTTTTGTTTGACCAGACTCAGACTGAGCAGTGTAGCAAGCCAGCTGGAATCTCAGCACAATTTGATCGCTTTTACTAAGACCTGGTAAGTACTTAAGGTTGGTCAACATCCCCTCCTCATTAGTCAGCACCAGATCTAGTAGGTTTGGAGGCTGACCATCCCTGTATCTTGTAGGGTGTGTGACGTGCTGAAAAAGGAGACAATCATGTACCACATTTAATAATTTGTGTGCATGATGCGTGTCTGGGGCTGAACAAAAACTTGCTGCCCAGTTAATCTGTGAAAGATTGAAATCCCCAGCTATCAGTAGGTGTGATGGATTTGATGCATGTACCACCTGCAACAGCTGAACAAGCTCATCAACACTCAGGTGAGGGTCGCCCGATGGGCTCCGATAGATGCAACCAACTATCAAGCTGTCAGTCCCCTTCAGATTGATCTGAAGCCAAAGCTGTTCATTAAACTGAGTTCCAGTGAAGTCGACCTGGGCTGCATGGATATGCATGGGCCCTGACAAAAGCACAAATGCCACGAACCCCACTCCTCCCAAGGTCTTGCTCACCTGGATCAAAGTTGGCAAAGAAAGAGTAGCCTGGGCCCAATCTTACCAATGCCGTGAATCTGGGTTTTGCCGTGAAAATCGGCCATTCACGGCAACGGCATCTTACCAAATTGCCGTGAATAGCTATTCACGGCATTCTATTCACGGCATGCCGTGAATGGGTATCCACGGCATTTTGGCCGCGGTTTTGCTTGACCTTGGCGAATAAATGCCGTGAATGGAGTAAACAGACTCAAATAATCAGCTGATTGCCGCTTTCGCAATGCCGGCGACGGCAGAAATCACGGCAGTTTCTTGCCGTGAATTCCCCGTGGTGGTTGTTGTTGAAGTGTTATAGGGCCTTGATTGAAGTGATATTTGTTGTTGGTTCTTCTAGGATTTAGCCGTTATTTGTTATGCCTCGTGTAAGGTCTCGTCAGATATTTCGTCCTCGCATAAACGGTGTGGATCTCACCCCATCCATGTTTAGGTAAGCATACAAATAAATGCTTGATGGATTGTGATGTTTTTTTCTCGGAAAATCACGATGTATTTGCAATATGTACCACACCAAAGCCACACATGTGTATATTAACTTAATAGTATTCTGACATGATTTGCTCTATGATTATTTCTTTTATAGTTCATGTATATTTTTGTAAATTATATGTCAATATCACTCCATTCATTTTTAATGTTCAGCTTCCAGTAAATCAACGTTCGGAATTGTATGAAACATGAATGTATGCCTTCACCAAGTATTGGTGTTTGCCGTGGTAATGGCCGACCTAGTATAATCCAGATAAATTCATGCTATTGAGGTTTTATTTTTTATTACCCACGGTAAATAGAATACTAGGTAGCGCCGAGTGCCGGCCTTCAACACAGACCCTATGGTGATCACTTTTTCAGCTGTTTTGTTTAGGCTAAAAAGGTATATTTATATAATTAATATACTATGGATATTTGAGTTGATTTATATTAACGTTCATATGTGAGACTTATATACAAAAAAGAAAGCAATTATAATTTAACTGTCTAATTATAAAAAAAATAAAATGCAGTGTGGGGCAAGGGTGTGGGCTCTTCCAAATGACAGCGTTGTAGAAAATCCGAAGGTTTGAGCTAAACTTTGAATGCATATCTGAAATGACAAGAAACTGATGACTGAAAAACACCTATTAGTCGCTGAAATTGAATTTGGGAAATATTCACAATCGGTTCTACAATGTACAACACACCACATCAGCACACTCTCTTTGAACTGCAACCCATGTTTTAAAAAAAAAACTGGAAATAGTCTGGTCGAGATAACTTCACATCTTGATCAAAATTTCAAGAGCTTTTAAAAGATACAAAAGTTGGTCCATAAATTGTGGCGAAACATAGTTCAATTTGCTCGAAAGCCTTAGGCTGTCATTTGCAAATACTGGGCTGCATCTCTGAGTTTTGAAGAACCATAAATAGACGGTCGTGTAAATGAAGGCATTAAGTAGGAAATTCAAATAGTTTTATTTTGAGCCAAAAAAATCTTGGAAATTTTTGTTGCGCGCTTCAAAATTTGACTTTTCGGCTGTCATATTTCAAAGTTTACTGTATTGGCAAGCAGTGATGTGTTTCTTGAGTACTGCGCACACCGGAACCATGCAAGTTGACCAATCAGCGACGGGAATCGTCGTTGCTAAATAGGCTGATTGACGCTGATAACACTGCACACGTTTGCAAAACATCGCCAGTGATCATCACTTCCCGAGTCCTTGCGCTGTGTATGTGGAGAGTGTGCGGGTAAGTAATTGTGATACAAATATGCGTTTACGATACATTGTCAAATTTTAACAATGCTACAATGAGCTCATCATTTAACGGGTTTTAAATGAAGCGAAATTCAGTCAAATTGATTTGGTCTAAATTATTTGGTGGTAAATTAGCCAATTAGGCTGTGAGTGTCCTTTTTGGACATTTTCTTCCATCTGGATACTCAAGTTGACGTTTCGGCTGCAGGATGTGCTATATTGGTGGTGGAAGTGTCCAATTTGGTGGTGGCATTGTCCAAATTGGTGGCATTAATCTATTTGGCTATGGAGTATGGAGTGTCCATTTTGGTGGCGAATGGTCTTTCTAGTGTTGTTCTGTTCGTTTTGGTGATCGATTAATAGGGAGCCATACTAAAATATGTTCCATCCGTCCTCTATCACCCTGCCTGCTACTTCCTCTATCACCCTGACCTGGGTGGAAAACGACACCCTACTGATACTATTTTTCCACTCTTCTTCCAGAGTTTAACCGGGAACTTTCCACTCCTTATTTTAACCCTATTTGTAACAGGCTCCTGGCTACCCCTATTTGTAACAGGGGAAGGGGGGCGGATCCCCCCCGGAGATCTCGTGATCTACCAGTCCGATTTTCAAAAATGAAACGGCGTTTGGTTCCCCTCAACGCGATCTACATTTCTAAATAATAAAACAAATCTAATTTTTTGATAGGGGGCAACAGGGGGGCAAAAACTACACATTTTAGTGGTATTTTTGATCCAGCATAGCTTTCATGTTTATTGACCGATTTTAGCACAACTAATACGAATCGATAGAGATTGAATCGGAAATTGATATATGACGGTGGCGTTTGAAAATTCAAAAATCATAGGCGTGTGCAGGTCACTAAATATGGGGGTGAAGTAAATGCGTAATACAAATTTTTGATGTTGTTTTTTTGATAAATGAAATGGTATGTGATTGTGACATTAGACAAAAGAGTTACAAATCATATTTTTTGCCATAGGCGGTAACAGGTTAGTGAAAAAGGGGGTAAAATTGAAAAACAATATTAACCGCAGACAAGTTGCTACCCAGCACTATAAATATGTTACTGATCGTAGAAAGTTCCTTTTTGAATGTTGTACTTCATCATAGGCGTATCCAGGATCCAAACTGGGCCGGCGCAAGACCTTTTGATAAGTATATTATCCGCTATTATGATACTAACTAGTCAACAGTGACTATTTCACTTACAACTTCAATTAGCTTTGCTTACCCCCCTTTTACCCTACCTGGACTCGCCTATTATATTATAATCGTTAGTAGAATAGCCTATGGTGCGTGTTTCATCCGAAAACTGCAGTATGTTATGTCATTGTACGCCCATGCCTCTTAGTTTCCTTGAATAATATGACCCCCTTTCTTCCATTCCTGAGCGCGCCTCTGCAAAAAAAGACTTTATTCCCTTTTCTGGCCTCATATGTGTATATATCATTATAAGCTGTCTATTGCGCCGTTATCGCTGGCATATCGTCATCACCATGCCAGTCACTCCCCTTTTCATGTGCCTGAACACGCCCCTGAAACTCTATATATAATAAATTATGCAAATAATGGAAGCAGAAGCTATCTTTTACATCTTGATAGCTATAAATGCCCCTTACATTGCTCTATTTTCTTCCTGCCAAGCATTGTATACTTCCTGGAACCCCCCCCCCCCCTTTCAAGCCCCTGACACCGCCTCTGCCATGCAATTTTTATAATATTTCATTAACATCAACTATTTTTCACTTGTTGCAATCACCGTAAACCAATGTCACTCCTTCATACTTAAGGCAGTTAGGAAGAAACCGTGAAGATCGCATTTCCGTATTATCGCCAAATATTGCCTCCGAACCCACCAAAAACTGTGCCCTGGAACCGCCTCTGTTCAAGTTAAGAACTCAAAATTTTGACTGCCCCCCCCCCTCTGTTACAAATAGGGTTAATATGTATTGGCCATTGGGACAATTGGAGCCATTTTCTTGTCGGCTGCGCGCGCCGAAAAGGGCCCTCGCGCGCCAAAAAGGGCCCTCCTGGCCTCCAGGGGGGGGGGGGGGGGGCGCCTCCGCCGCCCTCCCCTTGGCTACGTGCCTGCAGTCAGCAGTGCCCGCATGAGGCCTGCACAGGCTTCTTCTGGGCAAGTTTGTGTATCTGCTTGGGCTGGTCTTGGGCAAACCCCTGCCGCTGCTTGGCGTATGACACAGGAGTCCAAGCAGAGCCACAGTTAAGCCTGCTTGGGCTCCACTCTGGAAAGACCTACTGCTGCAAATTCCTACTGCAAATTGTAAGACATTGGTGTTGCAAAATAAACATTGACCTTAAGTGTAAATATCTACTAAAGAATACCTTCATTTTTATTTTCTAGACAGAACCGGAATAACTCTAGTCGTTTTCCTCTCTTAGCGTCATTAATTTTGCCCATGGTGCAATTATAGGTAAGTACGCTAAATTATTAACAAATAAATGTAGCACTGGTAGCACACTTCAGCTTCAGGGCACTCGTAAACACACCGCTGCACGTCGCAAAACATTCATGTTTGTAAAAGAAACAACTTGTTCGCGAGCGTTCTTCTGTGCTGTCAGCGGAAAATCAGCCAATCAGAAGCGGCACTGGGTGCTATTTTTCTTCTTCCGTCAGCAAATATGCCGGCCAGTCCCGCATTCACGGCATCAGGTATTTGCCGTGAATACGGCATTGGTAAGATTGGGTGAATGAAGTGCCGTGAATGGGACGCCGTGAATGAAAATCACGGCATTGGCATTCACGACATTGGTAAGATTGGCCCCTGGTACTGCAAGCAAAGCAGGCTCAATGGGGAGCGCCTGTGCCTTGGGTATTACCTCTGTTATCAGTATAACATCAGGTCCCCTCCCTGCGATGACCATGCAGAGATCATCCCTCTTATTCACCAGCTGATCTGAGTTAGTGTAGAAGAACTTTAGACTTTGGTTGCTATCATAAGTCTTAGTGACATGTCTAGGCTGGTGTGAATTAGCAAAACCCCTTCCCCCTTGCGCCGATATAGCTTGGCACGGTAAGGCTGCAGGATGTAGTCGAGCATTGTCGACACCTTGTGCCGCCCCAGGAGTGCTCTCTCTTGTAACAGCTCATGTAAGCTGTTACGAGGTAAGCATCTAATTATTCGAATTATGTTGGATATATCCTGTGAAATCTGAGTGGTATGATTTGATGTTTTTTTCAGGATTATCGCCATTTAAATTGCATGTGAACATACATGTGTCAAATACATAAATGCTTGTTGAGAGGGCTAACCGCATTGCATAACGTGGCCGGTTTTGACCTGCTTGACATTGTTGGGGCAGCACTGACATTTAACTGAAAACATGACATGAGCAATTTCTGGATATGTATCAATGGGTCTGTTCCCTTTGCGGTAATTGTGGGGATGGCGTCACTGTTGCTGCTGGGCAATCAAATCAAGGTGCAAGGTTACTATCACCATTGTTGGTCTGGAGTCATGGGGAAGCTTTATGACGTCACCAGATTCTGGCTACCAGCAAATCTTAGGCCTACCCGAACATACTTGATGGCTACAAGCGGTAAGTTTCAACCTGATCAGACTTAATGGCTACGAGCAGTAGGTTTTGTCCCGATCAGACTTAATGGCTACGAGCTGTAGGCCGACCGATCAGACTTAATGGCTACCAGCTGTAGGCCTACCCGATCGGACTTAATGGCGGGGTTATGTTAGATTAGGTTAGTTTCATTAATTCCGATTGGTTCAGCCTACCTCTTGTTGCTATTAAATCGGCGGCCTAAGATTCGCTCGTAGCCAGATCTGGTGACGTCATAAAGCTTCCTTATGACTCCAGGTGAGCAACGGTGATAGTAACCTTGAACCTTGATTGTATTGCCCGGCCGCGACGGTGACGCCAACCCCACCGTTACCCCATTGGCTCCTCTAACCTCTAAGCTCGTCCAAACTAATATTATTAGTCTGTTCCAGTGGCTCCTACAAAAAAGATGAGATTGGTTTAGAGGAGGTTGGAGGAGCACTGATTTGCGTCGCCTCAGGATCAATTTTGGATGAGGTATCAGCTGTTTGCGAGCATGTCAAGAACACAGTGCTGATGCCCAGATCCACAACAAATATGATATACCCAGTTTTGAATTTTGATACCCAATTTGTAAGTACTATGGGGAAAATGAGAAGTAAAAAATACTATTCGCACCACTTCAACTTCACATTCAGTCCTCACGCTCTTTCTCTTATGTGTAACAACAGATCTGGCGTCAGAATTACAAATAAATGAACCGCGGCACTAATGTCTATCATGGCCTCCTCCGAGAATCCGCCTTTCATTTCGGAGGTGGTTTGAGGCAAGCTTGGAGGAGCTTAGAGGAGTTTGGATGAGCCACGGGAACGATTATATGAATTTGGAGGAGCTTTGAGGAGGTTAGAGGAGGTTAGAGGAGCCAATGGAACAGACCTTATCATTCCCATGGCTCGTCCAAACTCCTCTGCTGCTCCAAGCTCGCCTCAAACCTCCTCCAAACTCCTCCGAAATGAAAGGCGGATTCTCGGAGGAGGCTATGGTAGTCATTAGTGGCGCGGTTCATTCATTTGTAATTCGGACACCAGATTTGTTGTTACACATAAGAGAAAGAGAGTGAGGACTGAATGTGAAGTTGAAGTGGTGTGAATAGTATTTTTCTTCTTCTCATTTTCCCCATGGGTACTTAAAAATTGGGTATACAAATTCAAAATTGGGTATCTCATATTTGTTGTGGATCTGGACGCTGTGTTCGTCTTCAATACATCAGCACTGTGTTCTTGATTTTCTCGCAAACAGTTGATACCTCATCCAAAATCGTTCCCGTGGCGACGCAAATCAGTGCTCCTCCAACCTCCTCTAAACTAGTCTCATCTTTTTTTAAAAAGGAGCCACTGGAATAGAACCAATATGGAAAATAAGGAATCAAATTCCTGAAAATATCCATGAAGTGCTTGTTAATTGGGTAGGTAAGGTAGGTAGGAAACTGAATTTTGGGGTCAGGATAGGCTATTAGTTTTACTGACCCAAGCGGCAAGCATGGCTGTAAGCTGCCATGACATCGGAGGGGGAAAGGTTAATCGGTTGTCTTTGACTAAGGTACCTTGTATATGTGTGTAGTATGTGTGTACCTTGTATAGTAAAATATGCGTGTAGTATGTATTTATATGTGCGCTGTGTTATTAACAGTATGGCAGCATGCTATGGTGTCACTGCGTCATATGGTAACATCAGAAAAGCAGCTGTACTGTGCACCATGCAGTGAAATTTCCATATTTCTTCTGACAAAGCCGTTATGATTATTATTCATTATTATTACGAGCGAGCGCGAAGCGCTCGCTCGTCTTTCCGTGGTATATGGGAACAATCTGAATATGAGCGGCCCGGCCCGACCCGACCCGACCCGTGGCGACGCTTTTGAGAAGCTCATATCTCTGCAACCACACGTCCGATTGACAAGCTGACTTCTTTGCTGAGCAGCCCCATCCAACCTACCCTGTTTGAGACTAGTGCCGACTCATGTGGGTGCCTACCACTGCGCGTGGCGCGCATGGGCGTCGCCACCACTACGGACAGTACGGACAGTGTCCGTACAAGTTGGCGAACCTCCAAAAACTTGTAACTTGTACTTGTCTGTACAAGTTTGCGGAACCATTTGAAGTTGCAGAATTAGAGATATCGATACCTGAAATATTTATATTATAATTATCTTCAGATGGACTATTTGTGACGAATCGTGACAAATTACCTCTATTCATGGAACATATTGCTCAACAGAAAACAAAACGTCTTATTGTCCTCTCCCTAACTTGAACGCACAAATGGCCAGTTGGAATGAAATGTTAACGTTTTTCGTCTAGAGTTCGGAACAGGATTACGCGCGAAAATGGCAAGATGCATTGACATTTTGCCCTTGTCATCGCTAAAACGTTTAGCCGTTAAGTGAGCGGTGCTTGATGTGAAAGCGGGTACTGAAAGTTTGGGGACGATATTTCGGTAGTTTACGAGATGTTGCGAAATACGCGAGGGATCCAAACAAAATACTGTCGTGTTAGTCACCAGTCCAGTAACATAAAAGGTCAGGCCGTAATTTTACTGAACTGTATCTGGCTGCCTCCTGGCGCTGACAACGCTAATGCACGCGCGTTTTATTTTGCATGGATCCAAGCACAGTGTATAGGCCTAACCCGCGCCGTGCTGGGGAGGGGGGCGTTTGGATGTGCCTCCTGAAATTTTAGGAAATGCAAGGAACAGACGGGAGAGCTAGAGACGTGCTAGCTAGAGACGTATGACTGATACCACAGTGTTTATCTCGTCGAGATGCGTCTCCCCATATGCAACATGACCAACCTGGGTCACCAAATGACCTTGACCTGATGTCATATTTTGAACTTGAGCCGATCTGGTCGCTATAAGTATGGTTCGCATCATCTTGACGAGACAAACACGATGGCGTTACAATTATTGCCCTATCTGTATTAGGTAAAAAGTTATGCACGAACAACTTTTGGAAAGAAAATGCCAACATGACTTTTGGTTACCTTTGAAGCCTAAACTATTGACCTTATATACAATTTGAAGACATCTTTGCAATAGCATTTTGCAAGAGCTTTCGATTGTATTTCTCAGTTTGTTCCAAGCTATCATAGTTCCCGAGATATTTGGGTGTGTTTCTGGAGCGAACTCCTAAACTTGGAAAATTTGACCTTTGATGACCTCTGGTCACCCCAATATTTACCTGAACGAAAACGTCACAAACGTAGGAACAAGGGGGCCGGGAAGCCAGGGCCGCCCCACCTATCGGAATTGTTTTTTAAAAAATATTTTGCTAAATTATCCAGATATACACCCCAAAAACAAAACAAAATAGAAAGCAATATATTTCGGTAACATAGCCACACATTTTCAGTAGGTATGGATTGCGGAAGTGGCGCAAAATTCGAAAATGGGGCAATGGGGCATGTTATGATAGTGATATATGGTATAAATTTTAACCCGCGCACTGTTTCTGTTTTACTTCTCTATCTTCTTTATGTCGGGAGTTATTGACAAACAAAGTGATGGTGGCTTTGCGCCGAACACGAACTGCAGGGGGGTTGATTTCCGCCCCCCCCCCTGAGATCTCGAAAACTACGCTACATAGCGAGAAGCGGAAAACGGCATTTGATATATTGATACATGTTCTATCGAAAGTATTTCAGTATTGTTTTAGGTCAGGTCAAAATTGATGTCACCAGAGGTCATCAAAGGTCAAATTTTCCAGTTTTTATTTACTGTTTTAGCACATCGCTCCAGAAATTCCCATATATCTCAGAAACTATGCTAGTTAGAAACAAACCGAAAAAGCAAACGCCAGCCAGTTAAATTTTAAATCGGTAAAATGCCCTTAAATTTGATCTCAGGTCAATATTTGAGGCTCCAGAGGTCAAAAAAGAAAAAAAAACCGTTTTTTTGCTAAATCGTTTTTCGCTATTAACTTTTTACTTAAAAAGACAACTGAAAACTGTTTACGCCATTGTGTTTATCTTGTCAAGGCGCTTCGAATGATATACATGGTGATCTTGTTAAGCTAACTAAAAAAATGACCTCAGGTCAAGGTCAAGTGGTGACCCAAGTAGGGCATGTTTCATATGGGAAGACGTGTCTCGACGGGACAAACACATTGATGTCTGCACTGAAAAAAAAAAATTCCCGTGGGGAATTTTGGGGGTATATTAGCGGTGTCAGACACCCCAGTGACACCCTTGAAGGTGTTGACCGGAACTTTGTACACCCCCCAAATACCCGAAAAAAATCCCGTGGGGAGTTTTTCAGGCATATTAGCGGTGTCAGACACCCCAGTGACACCCTTGAAGGTGTTGACCGGAACTTTGTACACCCCCCAAATACCCGAAAAATTCCCGTGGGGAGTTTTTCAGGCATATTAGCGGTGTCAGAGACCCCAGAGACACCCTTAAAAGGTGTTGACCGGAACTTTTTACACCTCTCAAATACCTGAAAAATCCCAGTGTGGAGTTTTTCGGGCATATTAGCGGTGTCAGACACCCCAGAGACACTCTTAAAAGGTGTTGACCGGAACTTCGCACACCCCCAAATACCTAAAAAATTCCCGTGGGGAGTTTTTCCGGCATATTAGCGGTGTAAGACTACCCAGAGACACTCTTGAAAGGTGTTGCCCTGCACTTTGCACACACACCAAATACCGTTATAGGTGTAATATATACACTGCAAAAAATAAAAATCCCGTGGGGAATTTTGGGGGTATATTAGCGGTGTCAGACACCCCAGTGCCACCCTTGAAGGTGTTGACCGGAACTTTGTACACCCCCCAAATACCCGAAAAAAATCCCGTGGGGAGTTTTTCAGGCATATTAGCGGTGTCAGACACCCCAGTGACACCCTTGAAGGTGTTGACCGGAACTTTGTACACCCCCCAAATACCCGAAAAATTCCCGTGGGGAGTTTTTCAGGCATATTAGCGGTGTCAGAGACCCCAGAGACACCCTTAAAAGGTGTTGACCGGAACTTTTTACACCCCTCAAATACCTGAAAAATCCCCGTGGGGAGTTTTTCGGGCATATTAGCGGTGTTAGAGACCCCAGAGACACCCTTAAAAGGTGTTGACCGGAACTTTGTACACCCCACAAATACCTAAAAAATTCCCGTGGGGAGTTTTGCAGGCATATTAGCGGTGTCAGACGCCCCAGAGACACTCTTGAAAGGTGTTGCCCGGAACTTTGCACACACCTCAAATACCGTTATAGGTGTATATATACGAGACGAACAAATTGCATTGGGTGTTTCTGGGGCGTTTCCTCGGAGTCAAATGACTCCCGCTTTAGAAAACGCCTCATGAACACCGTTCTATGTTTAATGGATACAATAACACATGTGGCGGATTCAGAGGGGTTGGAGGGCATAGGAAGTGAGATTTTTAGAATGTCAACGCATCTCTAATACTTGGAATTTTTGTTGCCCCCTATAATACATTTTTGCTCTCGTATTTTCATGTTAAGGGACTCATTTTACATTATATATAGGTGCTTTCAAGTGAATACAGCTGACCTGAAGTCAACTATTGTGTGATTTTGTGTGTGCAGTTGAGAATAATGCTGATGTATACACAGATCCCCGCACAGAGTACAGATACACAGATCCTCTCCGTACGACAGGGCCTCTTCTCTGCATAGAGGGGCATCCTCCCAACGCGGGAGGACCTCCATTCCGCACAGAGGGTCTCCTCTCCGCACAGAGGGGCCTCCTCTCTGTACAGAGGGGCGTCCGCGCAGAGGGCCCTTTCGAGGCTCGAGGTGGGGGGGGGGGGGGGGGGGGAGGGGAGGGGGAGGGGCATGGCCCACTGCCCCCTCTGGATCCGCCAATGGTCAGAAAACTTTTTTTCTGGGGAGGCACAGTTGGGGACTTGGGTCGTTATCTCCGGTCTAAAGGGGCATCATTTCCGATCCAAAAGGGTGCTGCCGGCACTCACGACTCGAAGGGCGCCACCTGCACTCGAGAGTGGCGCCTACGGTGTCCAGACGCCCAGGAGAGGCGCCCTGCTGCCGGCACTCACGACTCGAAGGGCGCCACCTGCACTCGAGAGTGGCGCCTACGGTGTCCAGACGCCCAGGAGAGGCGCCCTCAATGACTCGAAGGGCGCCACCTGCACTCGAGAGTGGCGCCTACGGTGTCCAGACGCCCAGGAGAGGCGCCCTCAATGACTCGAAGGGCGCCACCTGCACTCGAGAGTACGGTGTCCAGACGCCCAGGAGAGGCGCCCTCAATGCCCCTCCTCTCCCACGTGCCCCCTACAGGCGCGGATCCAGAATTTCGGTCAGGGAGGGGGGGGGGGGGGCGCCACATAGTGGTCGCTGTCAGCGAAATGTTGTTGACCGGGGGTTGGTGGAGCGTCACGGAAATGTTGCTGACCGGGGGTTGGTGGAGCGCCACGGAAATGTTGCTGACCGGGGGGGGGGGAGGGGGGGCCGGGTGAAGGTGATCGAGAAAAAAGCGCCCTACGGGCGCGCTTGGCAGGCGCAAACCGAGGCTCAGCGGAAGAGGAGGCGCACCTTAGCGCCCCCTGGATCCGCCCCTGCCCTAGGCGCCCCTGGTTGCGGTTGCGGTTGGTTGCGCCTAGGTGCGCAGCCAGACCTTCCGAAAGGTGGGGAAGCCAGTCATGGTGCCCAACAAATCCTGGATATGAAAAACTCTACGGATTTCGGCTACTTTATTTTGTGAGGCCCCCTTTTTAATATTTTTCCGAACTTTTGATATGCTGGATTGGACCAGCACCCTCAGAGGCCCCTCAACCAGGCACGTAGTTAGGATTTCGTCCGGCGGCGGCGCCTCAAAACTCAAAAGGGTCCCTTCCCGAGCTCAAGACCTGGAAATCTTAAATCAACTGCGCCGCAGAGTGGCGCAATTTTTTTTAGTCGTATGCCCTGGATATGCATGCTCATCAATGCGTCGCATTGTGTATGGGGTGGACCTCTAAAAATGCTATTTTACGTTTAAAAGTGCGATAAAAATTGTTAAAGCGAACTATTTTGCCCAATCATATAGGAAAGCGACAAGTACCTATCACATAAATGCGCCGAGAAATGACACGATTATGTAACCCGCATATAATATAATTCCTAGTTAAATTGCGCCGCGGAGCGGAGTAAAAAAAATGAATTGTATTCCCTGAACAACTGCATTCTTACTGTAGAAAGGCCCATGGTCCCTTCAGATCGTATGGGGCCCCTCCAACCTTTTCAATGCCCTTCTGACCTGTTAAGGGACTCATTTGGGATCCATGTTTAGGGGCCCTTCTTACCCGCACATGGGCCCTTTCGGTCTGGTCAGGGGCCCCTGCGATCTGCACAGGGCCGTTTGCACTTTCCAAGGGCCCTCTGGCCTGTCCAGGGGCCCTCCAGCCTTCTAAGGGGCCCTTGCAACATGCTCAGAGGGCCCTCCAACCTGCCCTGGGGCGTCTCCGTGCTGACTAGGGGTCCATTCGGCATGTTTAGGGGCCCTTCTGACCTAACCAGGTCCCTTTCGGTCTGGTCAGGGGCCCCTCTGACCTACGCAGGGGCCCTTTGAACTGCACAGGGGCCCTCCGGCCTGCTCAGGGGCCATTACGACCTGGCAAGGGACTGCAACTGGCTGCTTTGTCGAACAGACTCAATGGCAGCGGCGGCGCCACGGAGGGGGGGGGGGGGCGGGACAGGAGGGGCAGTCGCCCCCCACCCTGTCATCAGGCAGGGGGGACAAACATATCTGTTTGACCCCCCCCCCCCTCCCCTGTCATTTAAGGAGGCCCTTACAAGCTTCAAAGAGGTCCCACTCGCAGGCCCCATCGCGGTGGTCACATGGGCCCCTGGAAGCCAAAGGGGGCCCTAAGTCCCAACTCCTATGAAGGTCAGAGGGGCCTCTGAAGGCCAGAGGAGGGCATCTGGAAGCCAGGGGGGAGGTCAGATGGGGACCTATGGATGTCAGAGGTGGGCCCCTGGAGGTCAGAAGGGGTCCTTTGGAGGTCAGAAAGGCTCCTGAAGGCCAGAGGGGGTCCTATGGAGGTCAGAGGTGCCGTTGAAGTCCAAAAGTTGCCATCTGGAAGCCAGAGGGGAGGTGAGAGGAGCCCTATGGAGGTCAAAGGCCCCTTCTGAAATGGAGGCCCCCTAAATTTCGACTTGCCCCCCTGACAAAAATCCGTGGCGCCGCCCCTGCTCAATGGGCCCCATGGCAAGCTCGGGAGGCCCCTGAATAGACTTGAATGGGCCCCTGGGCAGGCTCGAGATGCCCCTGAACATGCCCGATAGGCCCATGGGCAGGTTTTTGGGGCCCAAGTGGGCTCAAAGAGCACCTGGACATGCTCGAGAGGCCCCTGGGTTGGCTTCGAAAGCCCTTAAGTGTCTCTGAGGGCCCTTTTCATGCGCCAGAGTGACCCCTCGCCTGGTTTGAGGGCTCCTCGGTGGCTTTTTGAAAGCCATTTAGCACATGAATGGAAAAATGGTAATGCACATGGTATCTGGGCCAATCTTGGTGGCCCTCTGTGACCCGTAAGGGGGGGGGGGGGGCATTGCCGCCCCTGTCCTCGGGCCTTGGCCAGGGCAACTTCGAAAACAATTCTCCACCAATGTACATTGTGCATGTATACATAATCCACCAGGATCTTCTCTTTGTAAAAACACGTAGAAGTTCTCCGTGGTAAAAATGTCTAAGGGAATTTGGCAGTGTTTATATTCGCCTAGTTTTCCCCAATTCTTGGCTTCAAAATAGACCAAACGTCAGAAAAATGGTTTATAATGTATTTTAAGCAAAACTAAATTTTACTCAAAATGTCTATCGAACAAGAAAAAATGAATTGAAGAGCTTCAAGCTCAGAAACGTATAAGAACACATGCTATCAATAGAAGTGAGCTTGGCGGATATGGAAGTTCGCGCCAATATGGCAGTATAACATACACTAGCGCTTTGTTTGGCGGGAGCGCCATCTAAGTCTCCCGGAAGTAAAAAGACATTTACATGACGTCATTAATATATTTATTTTACACGGCGTCTACAGTGTCGCTGCGGTTAACACTTGACTCTATCGACCGGAAAATTATTTATCCTCTTAAAACGATAATCTTAAGCTTCAAGAGGATTTTCTGTGTTTTACTTATGCTGGAATAAAACATCTTCCGATGATCTAGTTTTGTGACGTCACACCTTAGCAATGCTTTCACCATTTTCTTCGTATTATCGATGAACGTCAGTTAGCCAAAGTACGATCGTTGAGCAGCGTTGCGTAGCACGTGTTGTCGGACTCGGGTGTGCCATCTCCAATTTTCAACTTGCAAGTGAAGAAGTTGATTGATGAAGAGAAGATGAAAGTAAGTTTTAGAGATAACCTTATCTGTTTGTGACTGTTGCTTAATCTGTTATGTATACTATTTCAGTGTATGTATGGACGTTTCACCTCGATGCATGGGCACCGTATGACCTATTTGTCAGTGCGCCCGTAAACGCCAATCATCATCACCTCAACGCATGAATGGCGTTTCAGTTAATTAAATTTAATATTTTCAAATACTGCTCTGGTGGTAGATGAAGGTAGAGTAAGATGCTGTAATCACGGACATGTCCTATCCTCAGACTTGTCATGCTATCAGAATGTAAATGCGTCAGTATCGTATGGATTCTTATAGCATGAAAAGTCCGAGATTCGGACGTGTCCGAAGATCGGCGTTTTACCCTTTGGGTGGAATACATTAAGTAGGCGTCATACTGATGCAATGTATTTGGTCATACTGGCCAGTTAACCACAGTGTTTTAAATGTTGCTCAACAATTTGGTCACTATGCATCTTGCACACTATTCAGGGTAATAGTTCAGTAATTCACCTCCCCAGTGTTACAGCACTGGGGAGCCTGAACAAGTGGCAGGCAGTGCTGCCGGCTTGATGACGTCATTGGGAGGGTATACTTAATGCTGTAGGCCTGTAACCTAACCCCGCCATAAGTCTGATCAGGACAAAACCTACTATTTGCTCATAGCCTTAAGTCTGATCAGGACAAAACCTAAGATTCACCTGTAGTCATTAAGTCCGATTGGGACGAAACAAGCAAATCTTAGGTTTCGTCCCGATCAGATGTAATGGCTATGAGCGAATCTTAGGTTTCAGTCCGATCAGACTTAATGGCTACATGCGATTCTTAGGTTTTGTCCCGATCAGACTTAATGGTGGGGTTAGGTTAGACAGGCCTATGCCATTAAGTATACCCTCCCAATGACGTCCTCAAGCCGGCAGCACCGCCCGCCACTTGTTCAGGCTCCACAGAGTTGTAACACTGGGGAAGTGAATTACTGAACTATTACCCTATTGTGTACCTTATATTTTATTTAGATTGTATCTTACCTACCTAATAATATTGGAACAAAAATATTTCCGGAAGATCACATGTTCAGTGCTGCTGTACTGACCAATAGTCGGTATTGGTAGGGCAGGCATCACACTTCCGCACACCAGCTGTAGGTAGTGTAGCAAGGGGCGGGCATTGCAGCCAGCTTGATGACGTCACTGGGAGGGTATACTTAAAGGAAATAGTTCACCTTCATAATTTTTTCCAGAACACTATTTTATTATATTTTTTAATAGTTTCTTTTAAAAAATGGTCCTACATCGCGCCAATTCAGGACAGAAAGTCGTAAATTATTAATGTTATGGTGTGCGTTATTGGTCTGCGCATGCTCCATGCAGTGCTGGCACTCAGATGGTACGGTATATCATATATGCGCCACATTCCTTCGCCAAAAAGTCAAATATCTTCGGCTGGAGTCTTTTCAGCCAAGAAAAGTTGCAGATAAGGATTTCTCAACACAGGCTACAAAACTGCTATTCCAGTTCAAAATCCCATGTTGAAGGTGAACTATTTCCTTTAATGGCATAGTGCTTACTACTCGATCAGACTGATTCTGCACTAAACCCTGTCACGCTCTCACTAAACCTCTATTCCTGGCGGAGCGCAGGGCTTGTATTTGAGATCGAAGGTCGGCAGCACAGCGGCCATCACCACAATGTGACCTTGTACATCAATCACCGGCTTTCAAAATTATTTGTCCGATCAAGTAGTAAAGAGGCCTACGCCATTAAGTATACCCTCCCAGTGACGTCATCAAACCGGCTGCACCGCCCGCCCCTTGTTACACTACCTACAGCTGGTGTACAGAAATGTAACGCCTGCCCCACAGGTACCCCAATACAATAGTCCACCATTAGTTATTAGCTAATCCATATAATATGCCTACCAATTGATAGAAAATATCACATTTAGTAACTATGGATGGCTTCCCCCCAAAAAATTGCACTATAACTAATAATAACTTCAATAATAAATATATTGCTGCTTCAGTCCTCGCCCATTGCCAAACTTTGTTACGCTACAGCCAATGATGATACAAATATAGATACCCTGGTATAGATAGCATTCACACTTCACAGCTGCCCAGATACGTCAGGACCCAAACAGACCTAATAGGGCTGTTTACCCATGACATCACTGGTTGGAAGTGGTTCCACCAGCTGACTGTGCTAATGTTAAAGGCCATAGGGAAGATTTTCATATCTAGATTGTGTAGTGCAGCATAAGGTAGTGTAAGTTTCATGTCAATATCTATGAAAGTTTTCAAGTTATTGAGAAAATCTGTGAGGAGCAGATTTACCCCCCCCCCCCGGCTTTCCAGCGGGGCGCGGGTTAACTGCCGAATTATTATTTTCTGCTGATGTCTGATGAATAATGTTAAATATTGAGTTTTATGCAATTAATAACTTCCTACTGCTGACACAGTTACTGTATTGTTTCTCGATGTGTTTGTTTCTGATTTTTTTTTCTCAGACTGTAAACAACCTTCAAGTGGAACGATTTGAATGCCCAAGCTGCGATTTTTCTATTTTTGACTTATTTCTATTCACTAAACATCTCAGAAGACACCAGAAGAGCCTGATTTCTGTGTGTGTTGTACTGTTTGCAAAAAAATCATTTCATGTTGTCAAGAGATGGAGGGAGCATATGTCCAGCCATGTTGGGTTCAGGGTCAAGCACAGGCAACATAATGAGGGTGCATGCTTAGCAACTAATTCTGAGTCTGAGCTGAGCAATGCAAATACTGCATGCACCAGTGGTTCAGTTGATGATGGGATGTCTGCTGACCACGATAGCCGCAATGGATCACAATTGAATGAAGGGCATTCAAAGGATAGTGCAATGAAGTTCTTGGTTGGTCTGCAAGCCCAAGGTGTGACTTCAAAAGTGTGTTCTGAGGTTGCTGAAGCTGTAGCTGGATTTTGCTCTGATGCTATTGAAGAATTTCAGGAAATGCAGTCAAAAAGCAAGACGACAGTGAATATCAATGAAGTTCCAATTATCAAAACATTTGTCAGCATGTCTTCTGAGCACAACAGGGATAAATATATGCATCTGCATAGCTTCCTCGTGAAACCTGTGACGATCCGTTTGGGGGATCGCGAAACCTGCCAATACGTTCCAGTGTTGGACCAGCTGAGGTGTCTCTTGTTAGACAAGAATGTTGTATCTCATATAAACCACGGCAAGCCGAGCACCGACGGATGGCTCAGGTCGTTCCATGACGGATCATGGAACGACCAGCAGAAAGAGTTGGAGAAATAAACCTTGCATTGTACTTTGATGAATTCAATGTTGTGAACCCATTGGGCAACAAGGTCGCCAAAGAGAAGCTAGGTGTGTTTTACTACAGTCTTGCAGATTTGCCCTCAGGTCAGCTGAGACACATTTTCCTAGCATTGGTAGTTCGATCAAAATATTTCAAGAAACACTCCTTGAAATCTGTGATAGATCCTCTTCTGAAAGATCTGGGTAAGCTAGGAACGGAAGGCATTGAAATCGCAACGGAGGACACAAAGACAACCTACAAAGGATCTGTCCGATTTATTGTTGGTGACAATCTTGGCCAGCACTTCCTTGGAAGATTCAACGAGTGCTTCAGCCGCGGAAACCACGTGTGCAGATTTTGTCGTGTGCTACCTACTGAATTATGCTCATTGCTGAAGGAGAGCGATTGCATTCGAAGAACTGCTGCTGAATATGACTCGCAGGTTAGAACGCTTCAGGAGTCGGATGGTGCTGATCATTTTGCACAGCTTTTCGGTATCAAAGGTCCCAGTCCTTTCAATCAGCTTCCATTTTTCCACATCATCGATCAGCAGCCTCCGGATCTGGCCCATGACATTTTTGAAGGTATTGGACCATTGGTGCTAAAGTGGCTGCTCACTGCGCTGATAAAAAAGTACAAGACTCTTACCATTCAGGATTTGAATACAACTATACTTAACTTTCCATATCACTCGCCTCTAAACAAGAATCGTCCACAGCCAGTGACCTGGCGGAATGATGGAGTTTCAGTGAAATTGACCGCGGCAGAGTGCCGGACGTTGATCACACTTTTGCCTATGATGATTGGATCATTGATCCCTGATGCCTGCGATGAATGGCTTGCTTTCCTGGATTTCCGAATGATTGTCGAATATATATGCGCACCGCAGCTCAGTCAAATTGACCTACTGTACCTGAAAGAAGTTATTGAAAAGTGGCTTAAGAGTTTAACAGAAGTGTTCCCCAGCCAGTTCCGTATGACACCAAAGATGCATTACATTTTGCATTACGTGTCAGAGATGAAGAAGCACGGGCCTCTGAAGTTTACTTGGACATTGAGGTTTGAAAATAAACATCAAGAGATGAAGCGTGTAGCAAAGCAGTCCAAAAATACTAGAAACATCTCAAGAACTATGGCACTGGGGCACCAGAGAAATCTGTGTCAAAAGATGGAAACAGGTGCATTCATCCATGGATATGGAGACATTGTTGTGGAAGACTTGATTCAAATGAAACGCTCTCTTAATGATGATGAAGTAAAACACAAAAGTGGTAGGATAAATGGTACCCTCTACCATGCAGGAGAGATCCTCGTGATCAAAACTGATGGTGTGGTGGGTTTTGTCCAAGTCGGGCATGTCCTTCGAGATGGAGCCTTTATGGTACAAGAGGCTATGATTGTGGAAGTTAGCAGTACACTACAAGCCTATCGACTGAAAGCAACTGGACAGTGCAAACATATTCGTTTTTCGGACTTGCACGACCTGCAGCCACTTCCGTGGTATGACGACGGCGGTGCTGGTGTCCTTACTGTGCTTCATCACAAAATTGATGGGCTGGACTAGTCATGGGTGAGTTGGGTTTGGTAGTTTAAGACCATTCAAAATGTAGGTACATTGTCCTCAATTTGTTATGTTAAAAATATGATGCAAGCAACCTAATTGAGTAATGGCATGCAATGTTTTCTTACATTACCAATTTCGACAGAAGGCTTAAGCAATAATATCACTATTTACAATTGTTGCACAACGCTGCAATTAATTGATTTTGGTAGTTGGTACGTGGTGGTGAGCGGACTCGTCAAGGTCATTGTATGGAATAAAACGGAACTTTGGAACAATGATATTGGGCGACTGGTGGCGAATTTCGAAAAACGGACTTAGTGTTAATTATGCGATTGCTCTTTAACATATCAAATGTTATATTACATTAAAGTGGCAGTGTCCGTTTAACCCTCGCCCGTGCAGCGTCCGATCAGCGTCCGTGCAGCGTCCGACGTGCCAGCTGTACGCGAGTTGAGCTTCCGATTAATGTGTCCATTGCAATTGAAGGCATGCTCAATTCCAGATGTGGGACGAGATGTCTCTGATAACTGGCAAGCTGGAGATCGAATGCGCCTACAAAGTTGCATTTAACAAGGTTCTGACAGCTGTTGCCAAGTCACATCGCGCCGATAACAACGTCTCGGAAGGTAAGTTATAGTCGATGCTGGTAACAATGCATAAGCTTCAAAGCCCTGGGTAGGCCATGTTAAAGGTTCATGCCAGTTTCGTGTCAACAAGAACACTTAAATGTTCGGAAATCGAGGATAGTTAGCTCCGTTCGGGCTTGGGGCTATATTTGCTCTTCGAACATGATATACCCGCGAGGCGCCGTTTTTTCCTTCGGTTAATCGGCAATATCACCAGAACGCATAAAGAAAGCGACTTGAAGCTGACTAGGCATTCAATTGAGTACCTATGCCACATGTGGGGCAAAGTTTGGTGTCGATCCCATGTCAGGTTAGGTCAGTGACGTCACAAAGTCAATTATATGGTCAGGTTCCATATCCCGGAGCACAGATAACAGGTCTCCTGTTATCTGTGCCCGGAGCTATGAACAGTGGAATCGTTTCATAATACCAACACAATCTTACACTAAGGTTGGTAACAATTTCACACGGAGGCCATTTGGCTTTGACTTGACTTGACCTGACTTGACCTGACTTGACCTGACTTGACCTGACTTGACCTGACTTGACCTGACTTGACTTGACTTGACTTGACTTGACTTGACTTGACTTGACTTGACTTGACTTGACCTGACTTGACCTTCACCCTTATGCGATGGTCCGAAAAAAATGTGCCAAAATGGATATCACCGCTCGCTGCCGGGTTAAAAAATAAGGAACAATATTTGTCTTCGTTTCAGACGAAGCGCTGATGACACTGCTGAGCGCCCTCGACGTAACATGGGAGACACTCCTCATGGAGACAGCAAGCACGTTCATTCGTGCATCGGACACATGACGTGTACGTGGAAGGCGTACTGTGCGCCGAAACAAATTCTAAGCAAGAAGCAGTCGTCCTACAGAGCGTTGGCCTGTATGTGTTCGCCCAAAAAAACGCCAGCGATCACAAAGCATCTGAACATTTTCCTTGAGAAAATGATCTTCCAACTTGACGCCGGTATGTATGTCCCGGCGCGCGTCAGGGCAGTAATGGAGGAGGTGAAACAGTAGGAGTCCCATGACTCAAACATCGGGAGAGCAGTTTGTATGGAGGGCATTTTAATTTTAGTATAGGACACGACTGTCAAGTGTCTTTGTAGATTTATTTTTTTCTGGGGACATGTGTGTTCATGTTCGATGTTCTTAGGGTTTGGGGCCACCGATTCCAAGTGAGTTGTTTCAACAGCTATGGGCGGTGACGTGGAGACGTATGTGAGACGTGCGTTGTAGGGACTTGGCGATGTTCGAAGCTTCGATCATTGTGTTTTTGTTTTGTTCGCTGAATAATCTGTTCAGCGAACAGGTACCATGAATGGTATGGTACGTTGTTTTAGGACAACAATTTTTATGGAGGGCATTTTAATTTTGGTAGGACACGCCTGTCAAGTGTCTTTGTAGTTTTTTTTTCTGGGGGACATTTGTGTTCAATGGTTTTAAGGGTTTGGGGCCACGGGGCCACCGATTCGAAGTGTGTTTCGACAGCTACGGGCTGTGACGTGGAGACGTTTGTGAGACTGTGAGACGTGTGTTGTAGGGACTTGATGTTAGAAGCTTCGATCATTGCGGTTTTTGTTCGCTGAATATATCTGTTTCACCATGAATGGTATACCATGTTGTTGACAATCGGTGCTATGATGTCACACCCCTGCCACACTGCTACTGCACTAACGTGACGAGCATCGGGCCAGGGACGAAGAAGAACAAACTTTTGTCGGTGCAAGCTTGCCGATTGACACAACGTTCTTCTCTAGGCCAATAACAAGCATGCTAAATTTCATTGCGATCCTTTGAGTTTTGGTCCCCCTCCCGGGCCTCAGAAAGTTGTTGACCCCTACCCAGAAGGTCAAAAATCAACGTCGTCGTACAGACCTCCGCGTGTCCTCATTTGAAAGCTCTTGTCGAGTAGAATAAACTTAAATACGGTCAAAATGCTTTAAATGAAATAGTTTTCGTTCTAAGTGTTATAAACATCTTCAAAAACCAAGGCTTCAATAGAGCTCTATTGAAGGCTTGGTTTGGGTGGATGTTTATGACTCCTAGGAACGAAAACCGTTGAATTTAAAAGCATTTCGACTGTTTTAAAGTGTATTCTACTCTGCCAGAGCTTTCAAATTAACACACGCGGAGGTCTGTACGACGTTGATTTTTGACCTTTTGGTCAACAATTTTCTGAGGCCGGGGGGGACCAAAACTCAAAGGATCGCAATGAAATTTGATATATTTGTTATTGACCTATAGAGAAGAACGTCGTGTCAATCGGCAATTTTGCACCGACAAAAAGTTTGTGTATACCCTACAGCGGGTGTCAAGGGACACCTTTAAGTTACGGGTGTCAAGGGACACCCTTAAGGGTGTGCGACACCTATTCAACACCGAAAACGAAAACGGGGATTCCAGGGTATGCATTTTGGCCGGATTACATACACCCTTCAGATTCCCGTGGGACACCTTACCGCGACACCTGAAGAAAGAGTGTGTGACACCTATGTAACACCGAACACGAAAACGGGGATCCCAGGGTATGCATTTTGGCCGGATTACACCCTTCAGATTCCCGTGGGACACCTTACCGAGACACCTGAACAACACCGTTACCGGTGTCAGGACCGACACCCGTGGGGCATTTGAGGGGTGTCACATGGACGAAGACACCCAAGAAATACCCGTGGGGTGTACTTTGGTTCAACACCTTGAACGGTGTCAAAAAGGGAATCCCAGGGTATGCAGTTTGGCCACACACCCTAAAGGGTGTTTTTTGTTTTTTCAGTGTGTTTTACTTTTCTATCTTCTTTATGTCGGGAGTTATTGACAAACAAAGTGATGGTGACCTCGCATGACCTCAAATGACCTAAAAGGGATTACTGAAGAAAACATACACTTGTATCATCAAGAATATCCTATAATAACATGATCCAGAAGTAATGGGACTAATATCATGCATATCCTTGAAATAGGAAGCATTTGTATATTTCCCCATTGACTTATTATGGGAGGTTACGAAATTAACCCGACCTTAGATCACCGATATCACAATTCCGAGATAAACTAATTTTAAGTACTTATGCCCTCATGACATCCTGTAAGTGTCAAACTGATCGGTGAAAAACTCTGGCTTTGGCACAACTGCAAACATATTTGGAGGTGGGGTCACTTGACCTGGTCTGGTGATCTGACTTGAGATGACCCGAGGATGTTTTTTTTTTCGAAGTTGGCGCAATTTATGTCATAACAGGTGTGCCAAAACCCGGCGGCGCTGTGCGCCGCTTTTTTTCGCTATCTTTTTTTTTAACTGAGGGGGGGGGGGGGGGCTGAAATCAACCCCCTCTGCAGTGCGCAGGTTAACAGTCCGTACAAATGCCATTTGTTGAGCAAAATGCAATCAAAAGATAACAAATGGCAAGGGCTACAAAATCTCTATTTTGTTTTAACAATTGTGGCGCAGCGCGTGGCGCGTGCCGCGTGAGGGGTGTTGAAAGGTGTTTTCTCCCAAGCACTCTGCAACGGCTGAGCCGATTGTGTTCAAATTTGGTGTGTGGTTAGGGACCCCTCCGCCGCCGCCTACCCACAAGTCATGGGTGGGGTGCCTCTGCACGTGCGCACCTGTTTTGTATCTCTGAAACTACTTGCCCTATCGAGTTGAAATTCACCATACATTTCCTGCGCGCTCGCTCGTTCATCGCCGACTACGGCGCCTTACTGGTATTTATTATTACGAGCGACCGCGAAGCGCTCACTCGTCCTTCCGTGGTATATGGGGAACATCTTAATATGAGCGGCCCGGCCCGACACGGCCCGACACGGCCCGACCCGGCCCGGCCCGACCCGGCCCGTGGCGACGCTTTTGAGAAGCTAATATCTCTGCAGCCGCACGTCCGATTAACAAGCGGGGTTCTTTGCTGGGTAGCCCCATCCAACCAAACCTGTTTGAGACCGGTGCCGACTCATGTCGGTCACTACCACTGCACGTGGCGTGTGCCGCATGAGGGGTGTTGAAAAATGTTTTCTCGCAAAAACTCCGCAACGGCTGGGCCGATTGTGTTCAAATTTGGTGTGTGGTTATGGTCCTCTCAGCCGCCACTTTCCCACAAGTCAGGGGTGGGGTGTCTCTGCACGTGCGCACGTGCACATCCCTATTCTATATCTCAGGAACGGCTGAGCCGATTGTGTTTAAATTTGGTGTGTGGTTAGGGACCTCTCAGCCGCCACTTTCCCACAAGTCGGGGGTGGGGTGGCTCTGCACGTGCGCACGTGCACACCCCTATTATATATCTCAGGAACGGCTGAGCCGATTGTGTACAAATTTGGTGTATGGTTAGGGACCTCCAGCCGCTAATTTCCCACAAGTCAGGGGTGGGGTACCTCTGCACGTGCGCACCTTTTTTGTATCTCAGAAACCACTTGCCCTATCGAGTTGAAATTCACCATACATTTCCTTCGCGCTCTCTCGTTCATCGCCGACTACGGCGCCTTACTGGTATATAGGTTAGGTTAGGTTTAACGTCTTTGTCTGAAGAAATGTGAAAATTTTGCTGTGGTGCACAATGCCGCTGCTTTTATGATGTTACCATATGCTGCCATACTGTGCATAACGCGCCACACAGACAGGTACCTTAGTCAAAGATCACTGGTTCATCAACACACCGGACGAGTTTGGCCCAGGTGTGCGGGCCCCAAATGATGTTGTCATACCAGGAGCAGACGGAGGAGTGGTCTGATTCAAACTTTAAATTTAAACTCCAGTTAATTATCAAAATATGAGGTTAATTAATTTGTTTGTGTCTGCAATGCCAATAAAGCTGGGTGAAGTGGGACCATTTGTTAAGCAAATTGGTTGTAACTTTACATACTGGCGAAAATGGTGGTCCAAGTTCTACTTCAAAAGGTGTGCGTGCCACTGTGAAAACTGAAATCTACTGGTTTTAGATTGATTTGCTACATTTAACATGTTGCATGTATTTATTGTAAAAATCTGCTGTCTCACTTCACTCCACCAGGTGGGGTGAAGTGCAACAAATATTGTTTTATACATTATTTGTGCACCTCATGACATTACAGGAGTTTTGTGTTTTTATTGGTGATAATGGGCGCCACATCACTATCTTGTTGGGGCGACCTTAAGCCCAATCATCATTAATTGGTGATAATTTTTGATCGACATCAGCCTGCACCAGTGCAAATTTAAGTGAGGTTGCATCCTGTACACTCATGCGTCCACTTTTGACGACTTTGACTGCTCTGGGAAGATCTTCGTCAGAGCGAAGTCCCTTAACACTGCCCAGCTTCCAACATATTTGCGAGGCATAATGCTGTGGGCAAGGACTGTACTGACAGGATGAAGATGATGGACATGACAAAAATGGAAAAATCATTGTGACACTTTATGGAAAATAAAGAAGATTAGGATTCCCAAATTTGGGAAATGCCTGGTAAAACTTCACCTGACGTGACAGATGTGAGTAGCCAAATATGTCAGCATCAATGGAGATGGGAATTTATCAACAAAAAATGTGATATTTTTTTTGGGTCAAAAACCATTTTTTCTCTCTAAAAAATCCGAGATAGACATATTGTAGCTCTTGCGATATCCTATCTTCTGACGTTTTTGTATTGCATTTTAGTTAAAAGGTGGCCCTTGTACGGCCTGTTAAAATTTAGCTGATTTTATCGTCAAACTCGTGTGTGGTGACGTCACAAAATTTGCAATATCTCAAACAATTATCGACGAAATTGCTTCATTTTCACACATATGTACAATTGATGTGGGAGAAGGTGCCGAACGTCTCACCTTGATAGCGCCATTGTGTTTTGAGTTATCGCGAAAATTCGTCAGGGGGGCAATATCTCCCCCCGGTCAAGCGCGGGCTAACAGACAACATTGGTATTGGCATGAGCCAAGGAGGCTGCTAAACACCTCAGACAATGATGGGCCAGTCAATGATGGGTCAACTTTGTCAGACACTGGAACAAATTCCAATTCAGACGACACATACAAATCAAGAAGGCAGACACTGCAGAAGACATGGATGCATTTACTTACTGATGGTCTGTAAATGAGAAATAACTTCATTGGGTTTTCGGACAAGACAAGGCAAACCTTTTTTAAACACTGTACTTTTTCCAGCTGTAGGAGGAGATGGACCGTATCTGCGGGTGGGTGGTCAAGACATCTGCGCAAGAGCGAGTAAAACACTCCTTACGAACGTGAAAATATCCACAGTGTGCTCGCCAGGTTAGTTTCCAGGACTCCTTGTACTTCTACCCACCTGAGACTAAAGCCTTAACCCATGTCATTCCTGTTTCAAAATACCATGCGTATTGCGTTCCTACTGATAGGTTGTTTGTCAAAATAATGCGAAATGGAGTTTCTCATAACATTCAAAATAAAAATAGAAATCGCAAAAAAACATCTTCAAGACTAGGATACTAAGACTAGACTTAGACCATAATAAATTGAGTTAGAGAGTGTGTCTTGTCAAATCGATATTTCGTTTTTACTTCGAGTCGTAACACATTTTTTGCTGACTCGAATATTATCATTATTTCTGCTCAACTCAACTTGAGTGGTTCAAATTCGTTGGAAACAATGCCAATTACGTTAATAAAATGCACGGTTTGGATGATGCCATCATCAAAACCGTCATTCAAATTAAAAACCTCCGTCAAATATTTTTTCGTTTTTATTTGCATGCAACTGTTGTGAGTTTTGTGGGTACAAAATGTTGAATATCTTTCTGGTGAAATTAGCTTACCTTAGATTTCTGGTACCGGCAGGATCGGTAGTCGACGCCCTGCTCCGCGTGCTAAATGAGTCACACCTGCTGCGGGACGAGGCGGAGGATGATAAATGTGCTATGCCAGTCCTTTTGGAGGACGAGGACTGGCACATCGCAGTCGCCGCCGTAACAGTGGTGTGCGTCAGAGACGTAGAGAAGGATGATGGCCTACTGCAGTGGTGCATGTTGTTCTATATATTTGATATGAAAACCACAGGCAAAAACAAAAATCTCACCGGGGTTCTGCGGACAAAAATATGCGGTAGGTAGGACGAGAAGCAGCCTGGCCCTGCAGTCAAGCAAGACGTGGAGACCATGCTAAAGGCACTGCGAGCGAACACGTTTAGTCGTAACGGTGTTTGTTAACTAATGTAGTAAGCATCGTTTAGGAGTACCACGTTAAGTACATCGTTCATCCGTTTTTTCCTTCTCTTTTTTTGCAGTGTTCCCCCATGGATGAACCCAAGGCCCAGGCGCATTGTACTTTCTGACTGTACTCTTGCAACGAACCGAAGGTGTATTTTTCACCAGTGATTTCACAATGACTGAATAACTGTGGTATTTCGAAGATGGCGTAAATTTAGTTTTATTGCAGTTTTAAGACGATTAGAAGTAATTAACAGTGTTTACGTTTGTCCATGAACTCAGTGTAAATATAAGCTGTTCTGGTTACTTGATGTTAATGTTTTGCTTGTCCAAAATGTGAATCTTAAAGAAGGGGAAACGAATGCGGGAGGCTAAACAAGAAGGGATTAATGAAGAGTTTGGTGGAGTTTTGTATGGGAGTAATGAAGATATAAGTGGAGTTTTGTAGGGGAGCAATGAAGAGTAAGGTGGAGTATTGTGTCGGAGTAATAAAGAGTTAAGTGGAGTTATGTAGGGGAGTAATACAGGGTTGGGAGAACTCTGTAAGGTGTAATGAAGAATTATAGGCAGTTTAACCCGGCAGTCACTGGGGTATATTCTGTAACACGACTCACTGGGGGGGGGGGGGGGGGGGGTAGCCCCCCCTGGTATCTTCAGAACCAATGATCGCAGCGGGACGCGCAAGGCGGCATTCGAAAACGCTCAATAAGATAAACCTTACGCAACCTTAAAAATGTCAAAGTAAGGTCACATGTCAGGTCAAGGTCAAGTCAAACGTCAAAATCGAGATATTTGAGTTTATGGACAATACTTGCCATCCATGGCCTTCGATTGCGCCTATAATCACCCAAAGTGCTGTCAAAGGTATGATACATATCCCACATGAGCTAAAGTGAAATTGATGGAAAAGATCAAGGTCAAGGTCAGGTCACAAAAGGTCACTACACACAAAATATTTACGAATGTCATGCAGCACATGTTTTATGTATTCTTTTACACGTATAATTCGATAGTGGTAGTCATTTTACCACCTGACTTCATTTACGTGCAGCTAGTGTCAAGTTCAGGTCAAGTTCAGGTCACTGAAGGTCAAAATGTTAAATTGTTAAATCGAAATGTAAAAAGCATGTTTCTATATCAGTTTTATCAACAACAAAAAACAGTGCTGGCATTTATTTAACTGTATCCGGTCAATAAAAGCAAAACAAACTTTTTTTCTGACATATATTCCGTTTTTTTCAATATCTTTGAAAAATTTGATTTTGTGAGCATTTTTTCTATTTTTGTGTGAAATTTTTGGGTAAACATAAAAATTTCGAAATTCAAAATTTCGAAATTTCGAGATAGCTGGTTTGTAGCCCTGACAATTTTCTCCCTTTTACCTTTTTTTTAAATTGCAATTTGCTTCAAATGCGGCATTTGTACGGCCTGTCAAAGTTTAGCCGATGTGTCAAAATCGTGTTTAGTGACGTCACTAAATTCATTATATCTCAAACAATTTCTGACAATTTTTTCCGTTTATTTATTAAAAGGTGTAAAAATGATGCCCGGAAAGGTAATGAAAGTTTGGCGTCGATATCTGCATTAGTTATTGAGATATTCTTAATATTCCTAAGGGGAGAGCTAAAAAAAAGAAGCCCCCAGTGACTCGCGAGTTAAGAGGGGGAGTAATAGGGCATTTAAGGGAATTCTAGAGGGTTTAAAGAAAGGCTGGGAGAGTTAAGAAGACTACATCGCAAGAGTTTATGAGTTTAATAAGGAGAGTTTTGGTTATGGGTGTTTTGAGGAGTACGAGAGTTAATTTGGAGGAGTCATTTTTGCTTACTCCCCCTAAGAGCCTAAAAGGGAGTATTTTTTATATCAGTGAGAGGACGAGGGTTCTGTAGCCTGTGGTGAGGGTGTTCTGCTACGGGGGTTCTGTAGCCTGTGGTGAGGGTGTTCTGTGACGGGGTTTCTGTAGCCTGTGGTGAGGGTGTTCTGTGACGGGGGTTCTGTAGCCTGTGGTGAGGGTGTTCTGTGACCGGCAGCCACTGAAAATCTTTTTCACTCTTCATTTACTCTACTTACATCTCATACTCTCACAGTACTCTTCAGTTACTCCTAACCTACCCATCACTCCAGCTGATGGAACCCCATCTACCCTCCATGTACCCTCCATGTACCCAGCATATACACACTGGCGGATCCAGGGGGGGGGGGCAATCCGGCCATGCCCCCCCCCCCAAAAGCCTGGAAGGGGGGGCCAACATGTCTTTTGGCCCCCCCAAAACAAAATAAAAATATATATAAATAACTGTAATATGAGCCTCAACGCATATAAAAAACAATACAATTCCGTGTTCCGTGAAATTTTAAGAAAAAAAAATGAACGCGTTCATAAATAATGATTTCGTCGTCGACGAAGGAATAACTAGACCCACGACCAAGGGCGGATCCAGGGGGGGGGCGAACGGGGCCATGGCCCCCCCAAGCCTGTTTAACCCTATTTGTAACAGGGGGGGGGGGGGGCGGATTCCGCCCCCCCCTCATGTTTTTCGAAGATATCTCCAGAACGGCTGGGAGCAGGCCCATGACATTTTGGGACTTTTCATAGAATTGAACTCCAGATTTGGAGTCAAAATTTTGAGTTCTTAACTTGAACAGAGGCGGTTCTAGGGCACAGTTTTGGGTGGGTTCGGAGGCGACATTTGGCGAAAATACGGAAATGCGATCTTCACGGTTTCTTCCTAACTGCATCAAGTATGAAGGAGTTATATCGGCTTACCGTTATTGCAAAAAGTGCAAATTAGATGATGTTAATGAAATATCATACAAAATTGCATGGAAGAGGCGGTTTCAGGGGCTTGAAAAGGGGGGGGGGGGGGGGTTCCAGGAAGTATTCAATGCTTGGCGGGAAGCCAATAGAGCAATGTAGGGGGCATTTATAGCTATCAAGATGTAAAAGATAGCTTCTGCTTCCATTATTTGCATAATTTATTACATATAGAGTTTCAAGGGCGTGTTCAGGAACATGAAAGGGGGGGGGGGGGGGGGGGTTGACTGGCATGGTGATGACGATATGCCAGCGATAACGGCACAATATACGTTTATCTTATAATAATATATGCACATATGAGACCAGAAAAGGGAATAAAGTCATTTTTTTGCAGGGGCGCGCTCAGGAATGGAAGAAAGGGGGTCATATTATTGCAAGGAAACTAAGAGGCATGGGCGTACAATGACATAACATACTGCAGTGTTCGGATGAAACACGCACCACAGGCTACTCTACGAACGATTATAAGATAATAGGCGAGTCCAGGTAGGGTAAAAAGGGGGGTAAGCAATGCTAATTGAAGTTGTAAGTGAAATAGTCACTGTTGACTAGTTAGTGTCATAATAGCGGATAATATACTTATCAAAAGGTCTTGCGCCGCCCTAGTTTGGATCCTGGATACGCCTATGATGAAGTACAACATGCAAAAAGGAACTATCTATGATCAGTAACATATTTATAGTGCTGGGTAGCAACTTGTCTGCGGTTAATATTTTTCCCAATTTTACCCCCCTTTTTCACTAACCTGGTACCGCCTATGGCAAAAAAATATGATTTATAACTGTTTTTTTCTAATGTCTCAATCACATACCATTTCATTTATCAAAAAACAACATCAAAAAATGGTTTTATTACGCATTTACTTCACCCCCATATTGAATGACCTGCACACGCCTATGATTTCTGAATTTTCAAACGTGACCGTCATATATCAATTTACGATTCAATCTCTATCGATTCCTATTAGTTGTGTTAAAATCGGTCGATAAACATGAAAGCTATGTTGAATCAAAAATACCACTACAATTTGTCGTTTTTGCCCCCCTGTTGCCCCCCTATCCAAAATTTAGATTTTTTTATTAATTATAAATGTAGATCGTGTTGAGGGGAACCAAACACTGTTTAATTTTTGAAAATCGGACGGGTAGATCTCGAGATCTCCGGGGGGGACGGAATCCGCCCCCCCCCCCCTGTTACAAATAGGGGTAGCCAGGAGCCTGTTACAAATAGGGTTAAGGGGGGGCCAAACTATGTTTTGCCCCTCCCCCCAGACGTGAAATTTAATGCATGCTATATTTGCGTTTTTAGAACGGTACTGGGCATCCCAAAATTGCAGCAGTCAAAATCAAGCTAGCCTCAGTCAAAAACTGAAAAATTTCGCGCCGCTTCGCGGCATGACACAAGTTTCGCAATTGCATATACAAATTTGGAAAATTAATTCCATTAAGTTTCTTGCAGAGGCTCTCCTTGGCGGTAATTGCTGGCCCCAGGGCCAACTCTCTTCATAAAATATTATCTTTAAAGCGGGCTACATGTTTAGCTTGTCTGCCGAGTTCCGAAAAAGGCGACGCGAACGCAAAGACGCGGACTTCGGCAACCGGAAACTGTTCCAGCGGTGCCCAACTTGTTGGCCCGAAGAGCTAATAGTGGGGACCAGGCCAGGACTATCTCCCCAAGCCATCTCCCCCAGGCTCCTCCAGATCCACAGGGACCATTTATGCGCGGAAATGTCGGTCTGCCTCTTGCTACTTTGAAACCATTTGCACCGTTACCAGTTGTTTGTTACAGTTCGGTACATAGGTATGTATACAGACTACAGTTATTATTATCATATGTACTATTGAGCGCAGACTGCCACCGGCCATCGTGATTTACTATCCGAGGCTAATGTATATGAAAAACTACCTTCATTTCAACATTTTGCATCATACCGAGATGTGCAACCAGGAAAAGGGGTTACCTGAGGCTTGGCTCCACTCACGGTCTGGTTCCAATATTAAAAATGCGTTTTCCACGACCTAAAATTAAAATTTTCACGCCGCTTCGCGGCGTCACATCAGTGGCCATCGTCATAACGAAGCCATCGTCATCGTCTTCGTTTCGTCGTAACGCTGAATTGAATGAATAACATTTTTAGCTTATTATCCTCTACAAGGCTAAGAAGCTAAAAATGCCTATGTTTCTGGGTTTTATCAGGCAAACCCGAGCAAAAAAAAATCGCGCCGCTTCGCGGCGCTAAATAACAAGTACCTACTATAACATGCAAATCCACATTAGAAATGTTGCAAAGGCTTAAATACACGCATAACAAATTGGGGTACATTTTTTTGTCGTCATTTCAGCCGACCCCCCTACTCAAAAATTATCGGCGACGCCCCTGGGTACAGCTGTCAATTGACATAGTTTTTATCAGTGTAAGGCAATGTCGGAACAATACAAACTGCAAGCTGACATCTTTCCTTTTTCGATATCCCAAAAGGTCGAAAATCTATAAAAAAAATGGGGAAAAAAATCGAAATCGTGTGGTTGCAAAATAAAGTGGCCCAAATCCGGGAAGAAATTCGAAATTGGGGGTAGGTAAGGTCCGCTAAAAAAACGGTTTGGCCCCCCCAAAACGGCCGGCTGGATCCGCCCTTGCATATACACTAACCGGCGGGTAAACGCAGAGTAAGCTTTGTTCCCTCGACTTACTCTGAAAATACACATACGTTACTCTTGGGATACCCTACTGTTACCCCATACCAACCTTGTTGTTACTCTTTACACGACCTTGATTTACCCGCCACATACTATGTCTTAACACGTCAGTTACTTTGTGAATACTCTTGAGCTACTCTGACGGCAAGCAGAAACGTGTCGAAACGTGTCATGCAGACGCCATGCTGTGAGCCGTTGTGAACAGTGAATGGTGGACGGTGGTGCAGTGAGGTACTAGTGAACATTAGGAGATAATGTATTTGTTTCCTTCGGTTTCAAGAACGATATTGCGGCTTGCAAAGTGGTGTGGTGTGAACATTATTGAACATCATATGTGAACATCAGTGTGAGCATCAGGCTAGTCTTCAGCGCTGGTCACGGAGGAGCCTGAATGGCGCGGCCGCGATTGTGCAAGGAAAGTCGGACTACGAAATCGTCGTGGAAAACATCCAGGTCGCTACCACTGTGCCTCTGGAGAGTGTCATCCTCCTCATCGTCATAGCAGCTTATGCACTCAACCTGATAGTGACTCGCCTGCTCCGAAACCTGCAATACTTTGTCGCAGCTTTTATCATCATGAGCATTCCCGCTGAATTCGGCCATTGAGGCTGTGAAAAAGAACTGCGGGCTGCTCTAGCCGAGGATATGTCAACTGTGGAGGGATCAAGGACTTCTTCGTGCAGCTAAGACGTGACGCATGTCCGTACCGTTATGTGATTGACTTTCTGCTTAGCCATTACGCTGTTCCCGGCTGTACCTTCATGCTGTGTCCCAGTTGTCCGCCGACATTTTCGCCGTGGCTTCCACCATATTTATGTTCCGTCGTGCTTAAGTTGTGAAATGTGCATTGTTTGTGCATGCTTTTTTTCTTCAAATAAACATGTGGCAAAATATGTAATTTTCCTGTAGATATGCTTTCATTGTTAATGCAAGTTTTTAAAAGCTGTATCTTGACAGTTGCACGAGAAGGAGAGAAAGGTATTCGGAGAGTAACCATAGAGTAAATGAAGAGTTTGGAAGGAGACGAACTGAGTATCCATAGAGTAAATGAAGAGTAACCAAAGAGTGTCCACAGAGTGACCAAAGAGTGTCCACAGAGTGACCAAAGAGTAACCAAAGAGTAACCAAAGAGTGCCCAAAGAGTAATGTGTGAGTTAATGGAGAGTTTGCAAGGGTTTGCATGTTCGTTAAGAGTATATGCAGAGTAATATCTGGGTGCAACGAGTTTCTTTCAGGGTAACTGTAGAGTATTTAATGGGTAAATGGTGAGTATTCAGGGGTTGTCGTTTACCTAACAGTGTGATGTTAGGGTAATCATAGAGTAATTTAAGTGTTTTGGGGGTAGTAAATGGCGAGAAAGGAGTCCGAGATGAGTACTTTCGGTGTGACACTAGAGTAACATCATAGTCGTTTTGAGCACGACTCTCGATTTACTCTTGCATAGAGTAAAAAAGGTTTTCAGTGAGAGAGGATGGGGGTTCTGTAGCCTGTGGTGAGGGTGTTATGTGGCGGGGGTTCTGTAGCCTGTGGTGAGGGTGTTTTGTGACGGGGTTCTGTAGCCTGTGGTGAGGGTGTTCTGTGACCGGCAGAGAGGATGGGGGTTCTGTAGCCTGTGGTGAGGGTGTTTTGTGACGGGGTTCTGTAGCCTGTGGTGAGGGTGTTCTGTGACCGGCAGAGAGGATGGGTGTTCTGTAGCCTGTGGTGAGGGTGTTCGGTGACGGGGGTTCTGTAGCCTGTGGTGAGGGTGTTCTGTGACGGGGGTTCTGTAGCCTGTGGTGAGGGTGTTCTGTGACCGGCAGAGAGGATGGGTGTTCTGTAGCCTGTGGTGAGGGTGTTCGGTGACGGGGGTTCTGTAGCCTGTGGTGAGGGTGTTCTGTGACCGGCAGAGAGGATGGGTGTTCTGTAGCCTGTGGTGAGGGTGTTCTGTGACGGGGGTTCTGTAGCCTGTGGTGAGGGTGTTCTGTGACGGGGGTTCTGTAGCCTGTGGTGAGGGTGTTCTGTGACGGGGGTTCTGTAGCCTGTGGTGAGGGTGTTCTGTGACGGGGGTTCTGTAGCCTGTGGTGAGGGTGTTCTGTGACGGGGGTTCTGTAGCCTGTGGTGAGGATGTTCTGTGACGGGGGTTCTGTAGCCTGCGGTGAGGGTGTTATGTGGCGGGGTTCTGTATCCTGTGGTGAGGTGATTCTGTGGCGGGGGTTATGTAGCCTGTGGTGAGGGTGTTCTGTGACCGGCAGAGAGGATGGGTGTTCTGTAGCCTGTGGTGAGGGTGTTCTGTGACGGGGGTTCTGTAGCCTGTGGTGAGGGTGTTATGTGGCGGGGGTTCTGTAGCCTGTGGTGAGGGTGTTTATGACGGGGGTTCTGTAGCCTGTGGTGAGGGTGTTCTGTGACCGGCAGAGAGGACGGGTGTTCTGTAGCCTGTGGTGAGGGTGTTCTGTGACCGGCAGAGAGGATGGGGGCTATGTAGCCTGTGGTGAGGGTGTTCTGTGACGGGGGTTCTGTAGCCTGTGGTGAGGGTGTTATGTGGCGGGGGTTCTGTAGCCTATGGTGAGGGTGTTCTGTGACGGGGGTTCTGTAGCCTGTGGTGAGGGTGTTTTGTGACGGGGTTCTGTAGCCTGTGGTGAGGGTGTTCTGTGACCGGCAGAGAGGATGAGTGTTCTGTAGCCTGTGGTGAGGGTGTTCTGTGACGGGGGTTCTGTAGCCTGTGGTGAGGGTGTTCTGTAACGGGGGTTATGTAGCCTGTGGTGAGGGTGTTTATGACGGGGGTTCTGTAGCCTGTGGTGAGGGTGTTCTGTGACCGGCAGAGAGGACGGGTGTTCTGTAGCCTGTGGTGAGGGTGTTCTGTGACCGGCAGAGAGGATGGGGGCTATGTAGCCTGTGGTGAGGGTGTTCTGTGACGGGGGTTCTGTAGCCTGTGGTGAGGGTGTTATGTGGCGGGGGTTCTGTAGCCTGTGGTGAGGGTGTTCTGTGACGGGAGTTCTGTAGCCTGTGGTGAGGGTGTTTTGTGACGGGGGTTCTGTAGCCTGTGGTGAGGGGATTCTGTGACGGGGGTTCTGTATCCTGTGGTGAGGATGTTCTGTGACGGGGGTTCTGTAGCCTGTGGTGAGGATGTTCTGTGACGGGGGTTCTGTAGCCTGTGGTGAGGATGTTCTGTGACGGGGGTTATGTATCCTGTGGTGAGGGTGTTCTGTGACGGGGCTTCTGTAGCCTGTGGTGAGGGTGTTCTGTGACGGGGGTTATGTAGCCTGTGGTGAGGGTGTTCTGTGACGGGGGTTCTGTAGCCTGCGGTGAGGGTGTTCTGTGACGGGGGTTATGTAGCCTGTGGTGAGAATGTTTGTGACGGGGTTCTGTAGCCTGTGGTGAGGGTGTTATGTGGCGGAGGTTATGTAGCCTGTGGTGAGGGTGTTTGGTGACGGGGGTTCTGTATAGTATGTGGTGATGGTGTTCTGTGACCGGCAGAGACGATGGGGTTCTGTAGCCTATGGTGAGGGTGTTCTGTGACGGGGGTTCTGTAGCCTGTGGTGAGGGTGTTCTGTGACCGGTAGAGAGGATGGGTGTTCTGTAGCCTGTGGTGAGGGTGTTCTGTGACGGGGGTTATGTAGCCTGTGGTGAGGGTGTTCTGTGACCGGTAGAGAGGATGGGTGTTCTGTAGCATGTGGTGAGGGTGTTCTGTGACGGGTGTTCTGTAGCCTGTGGTGAGGGTGTTATGTGGCGGGGTTATGTAGCCTGTGGTGAGGGTGTTCTGTGGCGGGGGTTCTGTAGCCTGTGGTGAGGGTGTTCTGTGACCGGTAGAGAGGATGGGTGTTCTGTAGCATGTGGTGAGGGTGTTCTGTGACGGGTGTTCTGTAGCCTGTGGTGAGGGTGTTATGTGGCGGGGTTATGTAGCCTGTGGTGAGGGTGTTCTGTGACGGGGGTTCTGTAGCCTGTGGTGAGGGTGTTCTGTGACGGGGGTTCTGTAGCCTGTGGTGAGGGTGTTCTGTGGCGGGGGTTCTGTAGCCTGTGGTGAGGGTGTTTTGTGACGGGGTTCTGTAGCCTGTGGTGAGGGTGTTCTGTGACGGGAGTTCTGTAGCCTGTGGTGAGGGTGTTCTGTGACCGGCAGAGAGGATGGGGGTTCTGTAGCCTGTGGTGAGGGTGTTCTGTGACGGGGGTTCTGTAGCCTGTGGTGAGGGTGTTATGTGGCGGGGGTTCTGTAGCCTGTGGTGAGGGTGTTCTGTGACGGGAGTTCTGTAGCCTGTGGTGAGGGTGTTTTGTGACGGTGGTTCTGTAGCCTGTGGTGAGGTGATTCTGTGACGGGGGTTCTGTAGCCTGTGGTGAGGATGTTCTGTGACGGGGGTTCTGTAGCCTGTGGTGAGGATGTTCTGTGACGGGGGTTCTGTAGCCTGTGGTGAGGATGTTCTGTGACGGAGGTTATGTATCCTGTGGTGAGGGTGTTCTGTGACGGGGGTTCTGTAGCCTGTGGTGAGGGTGTTATGTGGCGGGGGTTCTGTTGCCTGAGGTGAGGGTGTTTTGTGACGGGGGTTCTGTAGTATGTGGTGATGGTGTTCTGTGACCGGCAGAGACGATGGGGGTTCTGTAGCCTATGGTGAGGGTGTTCTGCGACGGGGGTTCTGTAGCCTGTGGTGAGGGTGTTCTGTGACGGGGGTTCTGTAGCCTGTGGTGAGGGTGTTCTGTGACCGGCAGAGAGGATGGGTGTTCTGTAGCCTGTGGTGAGGGTGTTCTGTGACGGGTGTTCTTTAGCCTGTGGTGAGGGTGTTCTGTGACGGGGGTTATGTAGCCTGTGGTGAGGGTGTTTGTGACGGGGGTTCTGTAGCCTGTGGTGAGGGTGTTCTGTGACGGGGGTTCTGTAGCCTGCGGTGAGGGTGTTCTGTGACGGGGGTTATGTAGCCTGTGGTGAGGGTGTTTGTGATGGGGTTCTGTAGCCTGTGGTGAGGGTGTTCTGTGACGGGGGCTCTGTAGCCTGTGGTGAGGGTGTTTTGTGACGGGGTTCTGTAGCCTGTGGTGAGGGTGTTCTGTGACGGGAGTTCTGTAGCCTGTGGTGAGGGTGTTTTGTGACGGGGGTTCTGTAGCCTGTGGTGAGGGTGTTCTGTGACCGGCAGAGAGGATGGGGGTTCTGTAGCCTGTGGTGAGGGTGTTCTGTGACGGGGGTTCTGTAGCCTGTGGTGAGGGTGTTATGTGGCGGGGGTTCTGTAGCCTGTGGTGAGGGTGTTCTGTGACGGGGGTTCTGTAGCCTGTGGTGAGGGTGTTCTGTGACGGGGGTTCTGTAGCCTGTGGTGAGGGGATTCTGTGACGGGGGTTCTGTAGCCTGTGGTGAGGATGTTCTGTGACGGGGGTTCTGTAGCCTGTGGCGAGGATGTTCTGTGACGGGGGTTCTGTAGCCTGTGGTGAGGATGTTCTGTGACGGGAGTTATGTATCCTTTGGTGAGGGTGTTCTGTGACGGGGGTTCTGTAACCTGTGGTGAGGGTGTTATGTGGCGGGGGTTCTGTAGCCTGTGGTGAGGGTGTTCTGTGACGGGGGTTCTGTAGCCTGTGGTGAGGGTGTTTTGTGACGGGAGTTCTGTTGTATGTGGTGATGGTGTTCTGTGACCGGCAGAGACGATAGGGTTCTGTAGCCTATGGTGAGGGTGTTTGTGACGGGGGTTCTATAGCCTGTGGTGAGGGTGTTCTGTGACAGGCAGAGAGGATGGGTGTTCTGTAGCCTGTGGTGAGAGTGTTCTGTGACGGGTGTTCTGTAGCCTGTGGTGAGGGTGTTCTGTGACGGGGGTTATGTAGCCTGTGGTGAGGGTGTTTGTGCCGGGGGTTCTGTAGCCTGTGGTGAGGGTGTTCTGTGACGGGGGTTCTGTAGCCTGCGGTGAGGGTGTTCTGTGACGGGGGTTATGTAGCCTGTGGTGAGGGTGTTATGTGATGGGGGCTCTGTAGCCTGTGGTGAGGGTGTTCTGTGATGGGTGTTTTGTAGCCTGTGGTGAGGGTGTTCTGTGACGGGGGTTCTGTAGCCTGTGGTGAGGGTGTTCTGTGACGGGGTTTATGTAGCCTGTGGTGAGGGTGTTATGTGACGGGGGTTCTGTAGCCTGTGGTGAGGGTGTTCTGTGACGGGGGTTCTGTAGTCTGTGGTGAGGGTGTTATGTGGCGGGGGTTCTGTAGCCTGTGGTGAGGGTGTTATGTGACGGGGGTTCTGTAGCCTGTGGTGAGGGTGTTCTGTGACGGGGGTTCTGTAGCCTGTGTTGAGGGGATTCTGTGACGGGGGTTCTGTAGCCTGTGGTGAGGATGTTCTGTTACGGGGGTTCTGTAACCTGTGGTGAGGATGTTCTGTGACGGGGGTTCTGTAGCCTGTGGTGAGGGTGTTCTGTGACGGGGTTATGTAGCCTGTGGTGAGGGTGTTCTGTGACGGGGGTTCTGTAGCCTGTGGTGAGGGTGTTATGTGGCGGGGTTCTGTAGCCTGTGGTGAGGGTGTTTGGTGACGGGGGTTCTGTAGCCTGTGGTGAGGATGTTCTGTGATGGGGGTTCTGTAGCATGTGGTGAGGGTGTTCTGTGACGGGGGTTCTGTAGCCTGTGGTGAGGATGTTCTGTGATGGGGGTTCTGTAGCATGTGGTGAGGGTGTTCTGTGACGGGGGTTCTGTAGCCTGTGGTGAGGGTGTTCTGTGACGGGGGTTCTGTAGCCTGTGGTGAGGGTGTTCTGTGACGGGGGTTCTGTAGCCTGTGGTGAGGGTGTTCTGTGACGGGGGTTATGTAGCCTGTGGTGAGGGTGTTCTGTGACCGGCAGAGAGGACGGGGGTTCTGTAGCCTGTGGTGAGGGGATTCTGTGACGGGGGTTCTGTATCCTGTGGTGAGGATGTTCTGTGACGGGGGTTCTGTAGCCTGTGGTGAGAATGTTCTGTGACGGGGGTTCTGTAGCCTGTGGTGAGGATGTTCTGTGACGGGGGTTATGTATCCTGTGGTGAGGGTGTTCTGTGACGGGGGTTCTGTAGCCTGTGGTGAGGGTGTTATGTGGCGGGGTTCTGTAGCCTGTGGTGAGGGTGTTCTGTGACGGGGGTTCTGTAGCCTGTGGTGAGGGTGTTTTGTGACGGGGTTCTGTAGCCTGCGGTGAGGGTGTTCTGTGACGGGGGTTCTGTAGCCTGTGGTGAGGGTGTTCTGTGACGGGGGTTATGTAGCCTGTGGTTAGGGTGTTTGTGACGGGGGTTCTGTAGCCTGTGGTGAGGGTGTTCTGTGACGGGGGTTATGTAGCCTGTGGTGAGGGTGTTCTGTGACCGGCAGAGAGGACGGGAGTTCTGTAGCCTGTGGTGAGGGGATTCTGTGACGGGGGTTCTGTATCCTGTGGTGAGGATGTTCTGTGACGGGGGTTCTGTAGCCTGTGGTGAGAATGTTCTGTGACGGGGGTTCTGTAGCCTGTGGTGAGGATGTTCTGTGACGGGGGTTATGTATCCTGTGGTGAGGGTGTTCTGTGACGGGGGTTCTGTAGCCTGTGGTGAGGGTGTTATGTGGCGGGGTTCTGTAGCCTGTGGTGAGGGTGTTCTGTGACGGGGGTTCTGTAGCCTGTGGTGAGGGTGTTTTGTGACGGGGTTCTGTAGCCTGCGGTGAGGGTGTTCTGTGACGGGGGTTCTGTAGCCTGTGGTGAGGGTGTTCTGTGACGGGGGTTATGTAGCCTGTGGTTAGGGTGTTTGTGACGGGGGTTCTGTAGCCTGTGGTGAGGGTGTTCTGTGACCGGCAGAGAGGATGGGTGGTCTGTAGCCTGTGATGAGGGTGTTCTGTGACGGGGGTTCTGTAGCCTGCAGTGAGGGTGTTCTGTGACGGAGGTTCTGTAACCTGTGGTGAGGGTGTTTTGTGACGGGGGTTATGTATCCTGTGGTGAGGATGTTCTGTGACGGGGGTTCTGTAGCCTGTGGTGAGGATGTTCTGTGACGGGAGTTCTGTAGCCTGTGATGAGGGTGTTTTGTGACGGTGGTTCTGTAGCCTGTGGTGAGGTGATTCTGTGACGGGGGTTCTGTAGCCTGTGGTGAGGATGTTCTGTGACGGGGGTTCTGTAGCCTGTGGTGAGGTGATTCTGTGACGGAGGTTATGTATCCTGTGATGAGGGTGTTTTGTGACGGTGGTTCTGTAGCCTGTGGTGAGGTGATTCTGTGACGGGGGTTCTGTAGCCTGTGGTGAGGATGTTCTGTGACGGGGGTTCTGTAGCCTGTGGTGAGGATGTTCTGTGACGGGGGTTCTGTAGCCTGTGGTGAGGATGTTCTGTGACGGAGGTTATGTATCCTGTGGTGAGGGTGTTCTGTGACGGGGGTTCTGTAGCCTGTGGTGAGGGTGTTATGTGGCGGGGGTTCTGTAGCCTGCGGTGAGGGTTTTTGTGACGGGGGTTCTGTAGTATGTGGTGATGGTGTTCTGTGACCGGCAGAGACGATATGGGTTCTGTAGCCTATGGTGAGGGTGTTCTGCGACGGGGGTTCTGTAGCCTGTGGTGAGGGTGTTCTGTGACGGGGGTTATGTAGCCTGTGGTGAGGGTGTTCTGTGACCGGCAGAGAGGATGGGTGTTCTGTAGCCTGTGGTGAAGGTGTTCTGTGACGGGTGTTCTTTAGCCTGTGGTGAGGGTGTTCTGTGACGGGGGTTATGTAGCCTGTGGTGAGGGTGTTTGTGACGGGGTTCTGTAGCCTGTGGTGAGGGTGTTCTGTGACGGGGGTTCTGTAGCCTGCGGTGAGGGTGTTCTGTGACGGGGGTTATGTAGCCTGTGGTGAGGGTGTTTGTGACGGGGTTCTGTAGCCTGTGGTGAGGGTGTTCTGTGACGGGGGTTATGTAGCCTGTGGTGAGGGTGTTTTGTGACGGGGTTCTGTAGCCTGTGGTGAGGGTGTTCTGTGACGGGGGTTCTGTAGCCTGTGGTGAGGGTGTTCTGTGACCGGCAGAGAGGATGGGGGTTCTGTAGCCTGTGGTGAGGGTGTTCTGTGACGGGGGTTCTGTAGCCTGTGGTGAGGGTGTTATGTGGCGGGGGTTCTGTAGCCTGTGGTGAGGGTGTTCTGTGACGGGGGTTCTGTAGCCTGTGGTGAGGGTGTTCTGTGACGGGGGTTCTGTAGCCTGTGGTGAGGGGATTCTGTGACGGGGGTTCTGTAGCCTGTGGTGAGGATGTTCTGTGACGGGGGTTCTGTAGCCTGTGGTGAGGATGTTCTGTGACGGGGGTTCTGTAGCCTGTGGTGAGGATGTTCTGTGACGGGAGTTATGTATCCTGTGATGAGGGTGTTCTGTGACGGGGGTTCTGTAACCTGTGGTGAGGGTGTTATGTGGCGGAGGTTCTGTAGCCTGTGGTGAGGGTGTTCTGTGACGGGGGTTCTGTAGCCTGTGGTGAGGGTGTTTTGTGACGGGAGTTCTGTTGTATGTGGTGATGGTGTTCTGTGACCGGCAGAGACGATGGGGTTCTGTAGCCTATGATGAGGGTGTTTGTGACGGGGGTTCTGTAGCCTGTGGTGAGGGTGTTCTGTGACAGGCAGAGAGGATGGGTGTTCTGTAGCCTGTGGTGAGGGTGTTATGTGACGGGTGTTCTGTAGCCTGTGGTGAGGGTGTTCTGTGACGGGGGTTGTGTAGCCTGTGGTGAGGGTGTTTGTGCCGGGGGTTCTGTAGCCTGTGGTGAGGGTGTTCTGTGACGGGGGTTCTGTAGCCTGCGGTGAGGGTGTTCTGTGACGGGGGTTATGTAGCCTGTGGCGAGGGTGTTATGTGACGGGGGCTCTGTAGCCTGTGGTGAGGGTGTTATGTGATGGGTGTTCTGTAGCCTGTGGTGAGGGTGTTCTGTGACGGGTGTTCTGTAGCCTGTGGTGAGGGTGTTCTGTGACGGGGGTTATGTAGCCTGTGGTGAGGGTGTTACGGGGTTCTATAGCCTGTGATGAGGGTGTTACGTGGGTTCTGTAGCCTGTGGTGAGGGTGTTCTGTGACGGGGGTTCTGTAGCCTGTGATGAGGGTGTTACGGGGGTTCTGTAGCCTGTGATGAGTGTTACGGGGTTCTGTAGCCTGTGGTGAGGGTGTTCTGTGACGGGGGTTCTGTAGCCTGTGGTGAGGGTGTTCTGTGACGGGGGTTCTGTAGCCTGTGGTGAGGGTGTTCTGGGACGGGGGTTCTGTAGCCTGTGGTGAGGGGATTGTGTGACGGGGATTCTGTAGCCTGTGATGAGGGTGTTCTGTGACGGGGGTTCTGTAGCCTGTGGTGAAGGTGTTCTGTGATGGGGGTTCTGTAGCCTGTGATGAGGGTGTTCTGTGACGGGAGCTCTGTAGCCTAAGGTGAGGGTGTTCTGTGGCCGGCAGAGAGGATGGGGGTTCTGTAGCCTGTGGTGAGGGTGTTCTGTGACGGGGGTTCTGTAGCCTGTGGTGAGGGTGTTCTGTGACGGGGGTTCTGTAGCCTGTGGTGAGGGTGTTCTGTGACGGGGGTTCTGTAGCCTGTGGTGAGGGGATTCTGTGACGGGAGTTCTGTAGCCTGTGGTGAGGGTGTTCTGTGACCGGGGTTCTGTAGCCTGTGGTGAGGGTGTTCTGTGGCCGGCAGAGAGGATGGGGGTTCTGTAGCTTGTAGTGCAGATATTCTATCACCGTGGTGCAGGCGGACGCGGCCGGCGTCCGTTGTATGTGCCGTTGTGTGTGCCGGCACCTCTCTCCACTCTCGCTGTTTCCTGTGTATTGTGAGCGGCCGGTCAGCGCGGCCGTGGCGCCGGCGGCGCCGGCGGCGGCGGGGGCGGCGGCGGCGGCGGCGGCGGCGGAGGAGGAGGAGGAGGAGGAGGAGGAGGAGGAGGAGGAGGAGGAGGAGGAGGAGGAGGAGGAGGAGGAGGAGGAGGAGGAGGGGGGGGGGGGCGTCATGTCCTCCGCCACCTCTGACGAGAGTCGTCTGGCAGAGCTGATTCACCGGATAGTATACTACTTTCGGGTTGTCAACATCGGGATCCCAAATATCTTCGGACATATTTAAGCAATTATACCTGATGATATTTAAATTCATTCGCGTTATACGTAGTGCCTCTGAATTATGCAATTAGGCCCTCCTCTCCCTCTGAAATCCGTTCTGAATCTGTAACAATATTCACTTGATACTCTACGCCTGCCAGGTCAAATAAATAATATTTTTTTTTTTCTTGAATATAATGTCTTGCTTTCGTTTTGAACCGTGACTGATACAAATCAGTCGAATCGCATCAAATCGATGTTTTTCCGTTTGCAAATTGCAGCTTTATAAATTTGTTGAGTTTAAACTCAAAATAAAGCTACATCATCTGCGAAATGGTGCGTGCATAATCTATACCCGCGAGCCGCTGGGGGGTAAATTTTACCCCCCTCCCGGATTTTCCCTATAACTTGAAAAGCATGATAGATAGCACTTTAAACTTTTAGTTCCTTATGCTGCATCAATTATACGCCTGTTCACCAAATTTCAATGAAATTGATGTAGTACTTTGGGAGGGAATGACGTTTTGATGACGTCATGTCATTACATTTTTGGTGGAAATTCCAGACATGTTTGAGAAATCGTAGAAAATCGAGTTGTACTGCAAATTGCAAATACAAAGCGTCAAAAGAAAGGAAATAAATTTTTCTTCCAAATGGATATCTCGGAGTTGTAAAATTGCGGGTTTTGACCCCCAAACCCCCAAAAACAAAAACAAAAATCGGATAAACTTCCACATTTTAAAAAAGATATAAAAAACGGAATAGTTGGAGAACCAAGTATGGACGATACCCAACCCAAATTTCAAAGCAATATCTTTATTTTTGACTGACTTATGGCTCCCTAAGTATAAGTAACTCATTACGTATTTTTTTAAGTTTCGTTTTTTTTTGTGGCTTTTAGTGACCAGATAGGGACAACTTAATGCCACCGCTATATTTCTGAGACAAAACTGGTCTAGAAACATGCCTGGTTTACTTAGATTAATCAATTTCCAATTTTTATCTTTTGTGACCAGACCTTGACCTGAGGACTATTATATGGGGTCAGGTTGTGAAAATGACTACTACTATCGAATTCTACGTGTAAAATAACCCACAAAACATGTGTTGCATGATTTTCGAAAAACCTCTTGCCAATAGTGATCCTTTGTGGCCTGACCTTGACCTTGACCTTTGCTAAAAAAAATCACTTTCGGTAATGTGGTAGATGTATTTGAGAGCTTTTTGAGAGCTTTTTGAGCTTTTGAGATTTGAGAGCCTTTTGTGCGATAATAGTCGTACTCTAAGGCTTTTAATAAATAGAAAGTATGGCCGATTAACTCAAATAACTCGATTTTGATCTTTGACCTGATCGTGGCCTGACACGTGACCTTATTTTGACAATTTGGGCATGCGTTAGATTTGTCCCATTGAGAGCTTTCGATCGCCGCCTTGTGCGTCTCGCTGCGGTCATTGGTTCGGAAGATACGAGGGAGGGGTAAAATTTACCCTCCCCTGTGTTCGGCTGGAGACTCCAGCGGCGCGCGGGTTAACATACGAATTTAACATCGTCTGCATGATTAGGTACATGCCCGACGACTATCATTTACACAAACTAAACTAAACTACACTACACTAAACTAAACTAAATCAAACTAAATTAAGTTACCAATGTTTTATGATTATTATGATGTTTAAGCGAATTTATCACACACTGCATTGTATTTTGTGTCGGGTACAGAGCAGATTTACCTACTTGATTTGTAGACAATAATTTATTTCAAATCATCCAATAATTGTTTTTTATGGGATAGACTGGCATGAAAAAACGGCCGCAATCAACATTAATCGCCTTTCATATTTGTAAAGTTGTCCCTTGAATACCGATATTACATGGATAATAAAGAGTCAACCTATTGCTATCAATTACTTTTTGTCTTCAAAATCACGACACGTTATGTTCCATCCTCGAATTGTTATGCTGCTAAATCGAATGCAATGCTTGCTGCAGACGAGATATGGTAAATTGACAAATTGACAAGTAGACGGATTGATCGACACATTGCTTCGCAAATAAATTTATCTTTATGGTAGACAGTGATCAGTGGCGGCGGAAGGTATTTTCAGATAGGGTGGGGGGGGGGGGGGGGGGTGGCTAAGAAATCCAGGGCGCCACCTTAGGCAAAGCTCCCCCCCCAAAAAAAGGCGCGAAATGATATCTCCTCGGATTTAGGCCACCATAAATACCAGTAAAACGCCTTTTTGGGCGATTACCGAGCAGGCGCGCTCTGGTAAAGCTAAAACAGGCTTGAAATATGAAACGGTACGGGAGCACACATGCGCATTGACTGTGTCCCAATAATGAGTAACACATTCAATAGTTTTACCGTGGTTAAATCCTAGTATGCATAGTTTTAGGAACGTTCAGCTGAACTGAGATGTAAAATGTAAGTGGCGCTTCCCTGGGACAAACTACATAAAACAATAATATGTATTAACCCGTGCACTGCAGGGGGTTTGCGCCGAACACGAACTGCAGGGGGTTGATTTCCGCCCCTCCCCGTGAGATCTCGAAAACTACGCTACGTAGCGACAAGCGGAAAACGGTGTTTGATATCTTGATACAAGTACTATCGAAAGTATTTCTTTTTTATGTCAGGTAAAAATTGAGGTCACCAGAGGTCATAAAAGGTCAAATTTTCCAGTTTGTTTTCCGGTTTTAGGACTTCGCTCCAGACATTCCCCTATATCTCGGGAACTATACTAGCTAGAAAGAAGCGGAAAAAATCAATCGCCAGCCATTTAAATTTTCAATCGACATATTGTCCTCAAATTTGACATGGATTCAATATTTGAGACTCCAGAGATAAAAAAGCGGACAATGCTACTTTTTTGCAAAACTGTTTCTCGCTAATACATTTTAACCTAATAAAGTTAAAGGAAAACTGTTTACACCATTGTGTTTGTCTCGTCAAGACATTTTGAATGATATACATGGTGACCTTGTTAGGTCAACTTCAAAATTTGACCACGGGTCACGTGACGTTGACCTGAGGTCAAGACCCAAGTAGGTCATGTTGCATATAGCAATACGTGTCTGGACGAGACAAACACATTTCTGTTAGTTTTACTTCTCTATCTTCAGTATGTCGCGAGTTATTGACAAACACGTGATGGTGAACTCGAATGACCTCAAATGACCCCATAGGGGTCACTGAACAAAACTTACACTTGGATCATCAAGAACATCCTATAATAACATGATCCAGGAGTAATTGGACTAATATCATGCATATCCTTTAAATAAGAAGCATTTTAATATTTCCCGATTGACTTATTATGGGAGGTCACGAAATTGACCTGAACTTAGGTCACCGATATCAAAATTCCTAGATAAAAAAATTGTAAGTACTTATGCCCTTATGACACCCTGTAAGTTTCAAACTGATCAGTGAGAAACTCTGGCTTTGGCACAACTGCAAACGTTTTTGGAGGTGAGGTCGCTTGACTTGGTCTGGTGACCTGACCTGAGATGACCCGAGGTAAATGTTTTATTTCAAAGTGTGCGCAATTGATATCCTAACAGGTGTTCCAAAACCCAGCGGCGCTGCGTGCCGCCGTGTTTTCGCTATTTGAGACAAACCTGAGAGGGGGGGGGGGGATCAACCCCCCTGCAGTGCGCGGCTGAAAGTGAAATATTCACCTTTTGATTTATTTATCTGCATTTTTCTGTGACACACGTATGGTTTCAAATTGATCGTGCCTCAGTTTAAAAGTGAAATAACAACTTTTCATATGTCACAAATCAAATTATGGGAAGAAAAAAAAAATATGTTCTGACATATGGTGACGAACAGTATGATCCATCACTATCTCTGGTTTGAATGTTATTTATAAACAAGTCATAGGGCCAGAAATGAAGTAAGTGCTCCAAGAAGCGTGACAACGTCCCTGATTGGTCAATGAAACAAATCGCATACACTAAATACGTCGCAGTCCTAGCCAAGTTAATCCGCGGAATGCATCACAGTTTTTTGAAACGTTTATTGATTGATTATGTATAAACGGTTTAGATAAATGTTGCATGTGTGCATTGTAATATATTAAAGGGAAATAATGACCTTTTGATTTTGTTAGCAACGATTTCTTAGGCTACCGCTATGGTTTTAAAATTATTTTATTTAAATTTAAGAATTAAATAAAATTATTCCCAAATTCGAAGTTGTAAGTTTGGGAAAAATACAAAACAAGTACCTTGTGTACTTCATGAAGGTCATTGACAAATTTGCCCTTCCCTACCATTGTTTACATCGATTGCGGCATTTTTGGAGGCTCTGTGACATTTCCGATCAAACTGAGCGCTGCTCGGACACACGCTAGTAGCGCTTTCGTTCTCCATGGCAACAGGCGTCAGCCAATCAAAAGCCAGAAAGGGAATACGTTCTGGGTTTTCATTGGCTCACGCCTGGTTGCCATGGAGAACGAAAGCGCTACTAGCAACAACTCGCCACAATGGTTAAGTGCGCCGAGAAGCATGACAATGCTTTGTAAACAAATCGCCGACGCTAAATAGGTCGCCGTCGATGTGCATCGATGAGCTTCCGATTTAATTGCCAGTTTTGTGTTATTGTTTGTTAGTTTTTTGGGGAAAAATTATTATTTTTCATGATAATATAAAGCATAGTGTTATATACAGCCACAGACAAATTATACAATACTCCTAATGTTGAAAACAAATGAATTTATTTTCAAAAATTGAGGGTCGCAACCACTAACTATGCCGCCGTTGATGTGCATCGATGAGCTTCCGATTTTATTGCCACTTTTTCCAATCGCTGTTAGTTTTAGAAGATCGCCGGGCATATAATCACAACAAGCAGAACGCACAATATATTTTCCACTCCATTGCGTAAAAAACAATACGGGAAAAGCCCGCAGTTTGATGAGGACCAAAAGTACTTGCAAGTGCCGGTCGTTAAAAGTGTGGAACGCTTATCAACTTTAACTTGAAATATCTTTCGGTAGGAAAGTTTTCATGCAAAATGTGATGAATTTACAATATATTTTGGTCTCGTCTGGCGATTTCAAGTGCTAACTCCATTTTTGTGGAAAAAGGTCATTATTTCCCTTTAAATACCCGTTTGTTTAAAATTGATCGGAAAAACACATAATTTACTTTCAAAAAAATAAGCAGTGAACGCTAAATAGTTCGCCGTCCGGCGCCAAGCTAAACTGCCTATTTCCAGGACGCCCTCTGTCAGGCGGCCAGAGCGCCCCCTCTCAGGTGGCCAGAGCGCCCCCTCTCAGGTGGCCAGAGTGCCCCTTTCGGACGGCCAGAGCGCCCCTCACAGGCAGCCAACTGCTCAGACAGAAATCACAGGCAGCTCCGAAGAGTGATACATTTTTGTGCCAGGGTGGTATCTGGAAGGCGTAAATTTGACCATATTTCGGACGTTTTGAGTGGCCCAGGGTGGCTCACCTCCATACAGCTATCAGAATATCACTCTCTCACTCTGGCCCAACGTGCACGGTGGTGGGAGGAACCTGCATTTCTGGCCTCGCTATTTAGCCGAAATGCTGCACATCGCAATAGGCGCACACGACAGGATGAGCAGTTCCACATACCTCGCATCCGCACTGAAGCCGGTAGACGTCAGTTTTCCTACCGAGTCCCTCGTCTTTACAACAGTTTACCGACCGAACTGACTGGTCTGAGGCCTGCCTCATTTAAACGTAACTTGCGGTTGTACATGAAAGCCCGAGGTGTTAACTAGCGTGTAACAGCCATGCTTTGTCTGTGCTATTGTTTTCGCATTACCAGTTTATATCTATTTTGTGTTGATGCCTAGTTTTGTAAGCCGTGCACCATTGTTTTATCCGGTATGTATCTGAAAATGAATGTCAACTCCCTGTTTCCCCATGTACCTACTGTTTTATGTCTCGTGACGCCAGGCTAGGAATAGCCACAATGTGTGTGGATGGCCAGAAGTCGTTAAATACAATACAATACAATAAATACGACCAGAGCGCCCTCTCAGGCGGCCAGTGCGCCCCCTCTCAAGCGGCAGGAGCGCCCCCTTTCAAGCGGCCAGAGCGTCCCCGCTCAGGCAGCCAGAGCGCCTTCTCTCAGACGGCCAGAGCGCCCCCTCTCAGGCGCCCCCTCTCAGGCGCCCAAAGTGCCCATCTCAGGCGGCCAGAGCGCCCCCTCCCAGGCCAGCAAGCAGCCCCTGCCAAACACAAAGCGCCCCTCGGCTGAGTTGGGGAGGGGGGGGGGGCTCCATTTGCAGAGTTGTTAGAATATTTGGCTCATTGCTTCAATACGTTTGCAAAAACCTACGAATGATGCATTACAGGAACCTTCTTTGTAGGTGCTGCTATCGCGAGTATTTGCTGTGCTGCCATCTATCTGCCATCTGTGCTGCCATCTATCGCCCAGTTCCAGATGAGCTGTGGCTAGCTGATAAGCCACACACCACTTTTGTTCCATACGACTGTACAATATGTATTGACACTGAGCACAAGGGCGGATCCAGGGGGGGGGGGGGTTAACGGGGCTATTCCCCCCAAGCCTGTTCAAGGGGGGCCAAACTATGTAACCCCCTCAAGACTTGAAGTCTAATACATGCTATATTTGCGTTTTTGGAACGGTACTGGGCATCCCAAAATTGCAGCAGATAAAATTCAGCTAGCCACAGTTAAAAACTGTACAATTTCGCAGTACAAAAGACAGACGCAGACAGACAGACAGACAGACAGACAGACAGACAGACAGACCGGCAGACCGGCAGACCGGCAGACCGGCAGACCGGCAGACCGGCAGACCGGCAGACCGGCAGACCGGCAGACCGGCAGACCGGCAGACCGGCAGACCGGCAGACCGGCAGACCGGCAGACCGGCAGACCGGCAGACCGGCAGACCGGCAGACCGGCAGACCGGCAGACCGGCAGACCGGCAGACCGGCAGACCGGCAGACCGGCAGACCGGCAGACCGGCAGACCGGCAGACCGGCAGACCGGCAGACCGGCAGACCGGCAGACCGGCAGACCGGCAGACCGGCAGACCGGCAGACCGGCAGACCGGCAGACCGGCAGACCGGCAGACCGGCAGACCGGCAGACCGGCAGACCGGCAGACCGGCAGACCGGCAGACCGGCAGACCGGCAGACCGGCAGACCGGCAGACCGGCAGACCGGCAGACCGGCAGACCGGCAGACCGGCAGACCGGCAGACCGGCAGACCGGCAGACCGGCAGACCGGCAGACCGGCAGACCGGCAGACCGGCAGACCGGCAGACCGGCAGACCGGCAGACCGGCAGACCGGCAGACCGGCAGACCGGCAGACCGGCAGACCGGCAGACCGGCAGACCGGCAGACCGGCAGACCGGCAGACCGGCAGACCGGCAGACCGGCAGACCGGCAGACCGGCAGACCGGCAGACCGGCAGACCGGCAGACCGGCAGACCGGCAGACCGGCAGACCGGCAGACCGGCAGACCGGCAGACCGGCAGACCGGCAGACCGGCAGACCGGCAGACCGGCAGACCGGCAGACCGGCAGACCGGCAGACCGGCAGACCGGCAGACCGGCAGACCGGCAGACCGGCAGACCGGCAGACCGGCAGACCGGCAGACCGGCAGACCGGCAGACCGGCAGACCGGCAGACCGGCAGACCGGCAGACCGGCAGACCGGCAGACCGGCAGACCGGCAGACCGGCAGACCGGCAGACCGGCAGACCGGCAGACCGGCAGACCGGCAGACCGGCAGACCGGCAGACCGGCAGACCGGCAGACCGGCAGACCGGCAGACCGGCAGACCGGCAGACCGGCAGACCGGCAGACCGGCAGACCGGCAGACCGGCAGACCGGCAGACCGGCAGACCGGCAGACCGGCAGACCGGCAGACCGGCAGACCGGCAGACCGGCAGACCGGCAGACCGGCAGACCGGCAGACCGGCAGACCGGCAGACCGGCAGACCGGCAGACCGGCAGACCGGCAGACCGGCAGACCGGCAGACCGGCAGACCGGCAGACCGGCAGACCGGCAGACCGGCAGACCGGCAGACCGGCAGACCGGCAGACCGGCAGACTCACTACCAGAGACACAAATTGCAAACTTCATTTTTTTTTGTGGACAGAATCGTGAGCACAAGACCGGAGGGGGAGTTGGTATTTATCTGCGAAATGGAGAGAACTTTGTAAGGAGAGGAGATCTGATGACGAAGAAGCCGGCGATGGAAAATCTTATAATAGAAATCAATAGGAGTAATAGGAAAAACGTAATTATCTGCTGCATCTACCGGTCGCCCGACAGCAACATAGAGCAATTCATGGATGAAATTCGTACCCTCTTGCATAAGATCAACAAAATGAATAAGATTGTCCTAATTGGGGAAGATGTTAACCTAAATCTGTTACAGTGCAAGGACGACAACAAAGTAGCACAACTTCTATATTTGTTGTTATCGCATAACCTCTTCCCCACGATCAGCAGGCCAACCAGAGTTGGTTTGACCTCAAACACGCTACTTGACGGAATATTCACTAACTCGCTGAATCCCCTGGGACGTCGGGAGTAATTCTGGAATTGACAATATCAGATCACTTCCCAATCATTCTCGACATAGACATCGGGCACAACCCTCTGCCTGCCCCGTCGGGAATCGTGCAGCGTAGAATAATTAACTGAGAAAGACTCGCAAAACTGGGCTGATTTGGAGCGATCGTCGCTTTCGGAAGCGACGCATGTGATTTTTTTAGCAATGATGTGAAGCACCTCCTTCAGAGTTCCTTCAAGTAGGGCAAACTGAACATGTCAACACATCAGACTTGGCACGTTACTGGTTGTTTTGTGGTAATTTGGGACATCTCCAGACATCAAACTTTCATGTTATTGGTGGTGTGTTGGTGTCTGAAAGTCATCCCAGGCAAAGGGATGTCAGTTTGAAGCGAGAAACAGGGTAAACAACTGTAACCCCGGACACGCCCTAACAACATACTTTTCATGCATTTCGTGATGTAGTGTGTCGGTATCGACTTCATAACCAATAGCATGAAAGGTATGGCATTAGGATGTGTCTGGTGTTAATGTTCGTCTACCCTACCTGTAGAAGTCTGATTAAATAAGAAACTACTTGTATTTTACCTTTGGTTCAGTAATTCACCCCTTGTTATTTCATGTTATTGGTGGTGTGTTGGTGTCTGAAAGTTGGTGTCTGAAAGTCATCCCAGACAAAGGGTTGTCAGTTTCAAGCAGGAAACAGGGTAAACAACTGTAAATCCGCCGAGGATTTTAGCGTGGGGCGAGGGACTGACTTCTGTACAACCGAACCGGATGCTTAAAGGAGTAGTTAAGTTCTGCTTAACCTGTTTTACTACTAATAATCCCGGTTTGGTGGGATTTATTTTCCGTCGATTTTGCGTGAACCAGTTTAAGGCAATGTCCAATGTGCTTTTCACTCGCCGCTTTAGCGTTTCCAGATTTTTAGGCGCATCCGAGTCCAAGAACTGGACATCATCTGCGAACAAAACTTGTTTTCCTAATGTAAGATGTAACGTCATATCATTAGTACAAATTAAAAATGTCTTGGTCCTAAATTCGATCCTTGAATCACCCCGTGGGTTATTGGCAGGGGCGGAGCATTGCTCCCCTGAATTTGTTGACTTCGGTCAGTCAGCCAGTCCCTGAACCAATGGTCGTCTATGCCGTACCAGCCGAGCTTTTCGAGGAGATAACCGTGCTCTACGGAATCGAACGCTCGAGATGTCTGCCGCCAGCATCGTTGTAACTCGACCCAAATCACGATCTGAAATTAGGTAGCTGACTGTGTCCAGCATCGCGGTCTCTGTCGAGTGCCCCGATCGGAAGCCATGCTGTGAGTTTGTCAAAATATGATTTCTTTCCAGAAATTACGATAGCTGCCAGTTAATTATTTTTTCACAGAGTTTGTAGACTACACTTAACCCTCGCCCTACGGGAGCTTTTCTCACCTTCGCCCTACGGGGGGGGGGGGGGGTCTGACACCTGACAGGCCCCCCTGTTAACTTCCAAACCAAGCAACTTAGATCAATTCGGTAATAACCAGCATGTGGCCTGTCATAAGAGGAATCTAACAAATGGCGATTTTTAGGTTTCAAGTCAACGGGTGACCTTCCAGGTCAAGTGAATGACCTCGGATTTACCACGTCCAGAACAGCGATTTTGCTCTTCAGAAAACATCAAAATTAGAAATTGATAAATTTAAATAAAAAGGCATGTTCCTAGACCAGTTTTGGCTAAGAAATACAAAACAAAAGTAGTTGTTTGTTCGTATCTTCTCCAAAAATGTCCAGAAAAGTTATTAAAAAAATGACGTCATCAGTTTCTTACACTTAGGAAGCCATCACTCAGTCAAAAATGGAGATATTGCTTTGAAACTTGGTATGAGTATGGTCCATACACAGTTCTCTCACAGATATTCCGTTTTTTATAAATATCTTTGAAAATGTTCATTTTGTGGGGATTTTTCCATTTTTTTAAAATTTTATTTTAGGGGTCAAAAACCCCAATTTTTGCAAATCCGAGATTGCCCTTTTAAAGAGAATGCCATTTTGTATCTTTGGTTAATTGAGTTTGCAATTTGCTTTAAAACTCTGTTTTCTACGATTTTTCAAATATTTCTCCTTTTTATACCAACATGACGTCATCAAAACATTGTTATCTCCCAAAATAATTAACCAATTTCGAATACAATTTTACAGCCTACGTATAATTGTTGGAAACTCAGCTACCAAAAAAAATCAGCAAGATGCACCCCATATGTCAAAAGTTATTCAAGAAAAACCTCAGGGGGGGGGGGGGGCCTGTGGCCCCCCGTAGGGCGAGGGTTAATATGGATATGGGTCTGTACTCTGTAGTTGCCCGGTTCACTACGGTCGCCTCTCTTAACCCGCGAGTTACTGGGGTATATTTCATAACGCGACTTACTGGGAGGGGGGCTATTTTTTGCCCCCCCCCCCCTCTGATCTCCGGAACTACTAGACCGAATGTAAAAATTCAAACGGCATTCGATAGCCCTGCAAAAATTTAGCCAGGGAAACATAATATTGTTGACCTCGGAGTCATCGATGACGTCACAGGTCAGGTCAAGTACAAAATGTTTGACCGTGTCAAAAGGTCTCTATGGATGGAATTGTCGCGCAAAATTGCGATATTAAACGCATAAGCCGTTGATAAATCGGCATGATTCGTGTGTCTGACACTTCTAAGTACCTTTCTAAGCTGTTTATGACCTTGGGTCAGGTCAATGTCATCGGAGGTCACGAGGTCAAACTGCAGATTACGGGCATTAGGCGTTGTAACACATGTCTATGGGTTTGTTTTTCTTCTAGAACGCGAAAAATGACCTTAGAACATTGTTTGTTCCATATAAATAAAAGTAAAAAGCAAAAATGGAAATGCGTTTTTTGTCGTAAAAAGCAAAAATGGAAATGCGTTTTTTGTCATAGTAATGCTGTGAGAAGTGGTGGATTTTTGTCATTTAAAGGTCATAACTTGGCAGGCACATAGCCAAGGGGAGGGCGGCGGGGGCGGCCGCCCTCCCCTGGAGGCCAGAAGGGCCCTTTTTGGCGCGCGAGGGCCCTTTTCGGCGCGCTGCGCGCGCCGAAAAGGGCCGACGAGACCGCGACAAGCGCGGTATCATAGGCTCTTTACTACACGAAGCGTGGTCTTTAGAGAGTTTAGAGGACTTCAGAGGTCCTTTAGGGCCACTAGGACCCTCTCTGAAAGACCAGAGGGCCCCTTGGACGTTCAAAAGAGCCCTATGCATGTCAGAGGGGCCCTTGGCCAGACCGAAAGGGCCCCTGAGCGGGTCAGAGGGCCCCCTGAGCACGTCGAATGGGCCCCCTGAACACGTCGAATGAGCCCCTAGCCAGCACAGAGGGCCCCTGGGCAGGTTGAGAGGCCCCTGAGCATGTCGACAGGGCGACAAAGCGGCCAGCACAGTCCTTTGCCAGGTCATAAGGGCCCCTGAGCAGGTTGGAGGTCCCCTGGACAGACCAGAGGGCCCCTGGGAAGTTAAGAGGGCCCCTGTGCAGGTCAGGGGGGCCCTGACCAGACCGAAAGGGCCTCTAGGTGGGTCAGAAGGGCCCCTGAATATGCCGAATGAGCCCCTAGCCAGCACGGAGGGGCCCCAGGGCAGGTCAGAGGGCCCTCGGAGTATGTCGTAAGGCGACAAAGCAGCCAGCGCAGTCCCTTGCTAGGTCGGAAGGGCCCCTTCGAAGGTTAAAGGGCCCCTGGAGAGACCAGAGGACCCCTGGAAAGTTAAAAGGGCCCCTGCGGAGATCGGAGGGGCCCCTGACCAGACCGAAAGGACCCCTGGGCGGGGGAGAAGGACCCCTGAACATGCCAAAGTGGCCCCTGGCCAGCACGGAGGGGTTCCAGGGCAGGTCGGAGGGCCCCTTGAGCATGTCGGCAGGGCGACAAAGCAGCCAGCGCAGGCCGACCAGAGGGTACCCAAAATTCCCCCAGTCGAAAATCCTGGGGGGCAAAGGGTAGTTTTGCCCCCCCCCCCAGATTTTAGCCTGCTCAATCTGGGGGCAACATGACCCTTCCCCTCCCCAGGATTTTCATTTGAGGGGTGGGGGATTTTGGGTACCCTGCGCCCCGCAATCCTCCGCCCCTGCCCCTGAGCATGTCGGCAGGGCGACAAAGCAGCCAGTGCAGTCCCTGGCCAGGTCGGAAGGACCTCTGAACAGGCCGAATGGGCCTCTTGACACACAAGAGGGGCTTCTTGGAAGGTCAGAGGAGTCTCTGGTGAGACCGGAAGGGTCAAAGCACGTAGAGATCCCAGATGAAGATTAAATACAAGGAGGACTTACTCCACAATAAAAAATATTAAAAGCGGAGCTTTCGGGTATATTGTAACACCCTTCGTCAGGGTGCTACAATATACCCGAAAGATCCGATTTCATTTTTTCCTGTAGAGTAAACCCTCTTTGTATTATATATCACCCACTCCACATCATGTCTTTTCGCTTCGCGGATCCCAGATGAGTCCCTGAACAGGTCGGAAGGGCGTAGAAAAGGTCAGAGACGATATGAAGTGATCTTGGGCCTTTCAACAGTAAGAATACAGTTGTACAGGGAATAACACTCAAAATTTTCGCGCCGCTCCGCGGCGCAATTTAACTACAAATTCAATTATATGCGGGTTAGGAAAAAAAATCGGCCAGTTTCTCGGCGCATTTATGTGTTATGTTGCTACTTTCCTATATTATTGGGCAAAATAGTTCACTTTAGCACTTTTTCCCCGCACTTTTAAACGCAAAATATGGCAATTTTAGAGGTCCGCAACATACGCAATGCGACGCATTGATGAGAAAGCAACCCAGGGCATAAAACTCAAAATTTTCGCACCGCTCCGCGGCGCAATTTGTGTAAGAGTTCCAGGTCTTGAGCTTAAAAAAATATTCCAAGTTGGTATAGCTGATTCCAAATTCGTGTCGCTGGTTCAAAAGTTGATGTGGCAGTTTGCTAACTCCAGCTCCTAAACGTTGGTATGGCCCATGCCATACCTGCCATACTCCATTTTCCAACCTTGTAACGTGCCTTTTTATGCGTTTTTTTTTTTGGGGGGGGGCTTTTCAACGCTTGGGAAGGGGCCCTTTCAACGCTCGGGAAAGGGCCCTTTCGAGGCGCCGCCCCTCCCTGGACGAAATCCTGGCTACGTGCCTGTAACTCGGTGATTTTTAAAGATATTGACTTTAAATTTGGTACACATATTCACCGCATACGTCTCGATCACATATATTCCGGTTTTTGGATAATTCTGATTTTTTCTTGAAAATTTTGTTAAAAAAAAAAAAATGTCTTTGGATTTCTCAAAATTTTGAATTCCAAAAAAATCAAAAATCTGAGATAGCAGTTTGATAGCTCGGTCTATTGTCAGTAATGAGATTTAATACAATTTAGTTTATCTCAAATATCGTACCTTTGACAGCGTTTTCCGAAAACCATTATTTTGCAACAAAAACCGAAGAACATGACGTCACTCTGACGTCATTCCCGGTTGACCTATCATAGCCTTATAATTTTAATTTTGCCAACATGTGTAGAATTGATGTGAGAGAAGTTACTGCAAGTTTGGTGGCGATACAGGTGTTCGTTTAGTAGTAATTGCAAAATAACGGGAGGGGGGGGGGGGGGGGCAAAAAATAGCCCCCTCCAGTAACTCGCGGGTTAACACGCGCCCTGGAGGGCCTCTGCTAATTACACGCCCTGCAGGGGGGGGGGGGGGGCGGATCTCGCCCCCTCCTATGATCTCGAAAACCACGCAACGTGGCGACAAGCGGAAAACGACGTTAGATAGCTCGAGTCAAGCTCTTTTGAAAGTATTTCGTTCATTTTTTAGAAGGTCAATATTGAGGTCACCAGAGATCATCAAGGGTCATATTTTCAAGTTTTCAAGACTTCGCTTCGAACACCCCAAAATATCTCGGGAACTATGATAGTTAGCAGCAAACGAAAAATAGCAATCGAAAGCCCTTGCAAAATCGAATCGACATAGGTGTACTCAGATTTGAGCTTACGTCAATAGTTTAGGCTCCAGAGGTCATCAAATGTCAAAAAGGTTATTTTGTTTGCCAAACTGTTTTTCGCAAATAACTTTTTATCTAACAAAGATAAGGCAATATGTTGTGTACGCAATCGTCTTTGTCTCGTCAAGGCGCTTCAAATCATATGCATGGTGATCGGGTTAGGTCAACTGAGAAATTTGACCTCAGGTCAAGGTCAAGTAGTGACCGAAGTTGGCCATGTTGCATGTTGGGAGACGTATCTCGACGAGACAAACACATTGGTACCATTTGATCTTCTCTATCTTCATTATGTCGATAGTTATTGACAAAACAGTGTTGGCGGACATGAAATTGCCCTGACCTTAGGTCACCGATATTAGAAATCCGAGATCACCAAATTGTTGTTATCTATGACCTTATGAAATCCTGCAAGATTGAAACCGATCAGCTTAAAACTGTGGCTGTGGTACTACTGCAAACTATTTGGAGTTGAAGTCATCACGTTACTTGGTCTCGTGACCTGACCTGAGATGACTCGAGGCCAAGAGTTTTACATAATGTGGGAAGTTCATTGCTAAACAGGGGTGCAGAAAAACAGCGGCGCTGCGCGTCGCTGTTTTTGCGCTATCCTCGAAAAAACGGAGGGGGAGGGGACGAAATCCGCCCTCTCCCCTCCGGTTTTTCAAGGATAACCTGTTCAGCAATGAACTTCCCACATTATGTAACATTCTTGGCCTCGGGTCATCTCAGGTCAGGTCAACCAGACCAGGTCACGTGATGACCTCAACTTCAAAACGTTGGCAGTAGTACCACAGCCACAGTTTTACGCCGATCGGTTCAATCTTGCAGGATTGAATAGAGTCATCAATACCAACAATTTTTATATCTCGGATTTCTGATATCGGTGACCTAACGTCAGGTCAATTTCGTGACCGCCAACTCTGTTTTGTCAATAGCTATCGACATAACGAAGATAGAGAAGAGAAAATGGTACCATGTGTTTGTCTCGTGGAGACACGTCTCCCAATATGCAACATGACTAACTTGGGTCAACATTTGACCTTGACCTGAGGTCAAATATTTGCAGTTGACCTAACCCGGTCACCATCAACATGATTCGAAACGCCTTGACCAGATAAACACGGTGGCGTAACAACTATTGCTTTATCTTTATTAGGTAAAAAGTGATTTGCGAAACACAGTTTTGCAAAAATAACACCTTTTTGACATTCGATGACGA